>QYAN01000080.1:0-166383 GCA_003988815.1 Chlorencoelia australis
TTAATATAATATTAATTTTAATAGAAAAATATATATAAATTTATTAATTTTAAAATAAAAATATTTATAATATTATATATAGGCTATTTATTATAATTATTTAAAAATTTATATAATATTATTTTAAAAATAGAAAAAATAAATTTAAAATTATAATAAAATATATTTAACTTAAAATATAATTTAAATAATATTATAAATATAAAACTTCTATTTAATAATAAATATATATCTATATAATTCTTTATATATTCTTATAAGATTAGAAGATTAAGATCTATATTCTATATTCTTTAACCTATTAATCTATCACATATAGGGTTATAGGGTCGGAATCCCGATACTCTGGTAATTAACCCTTTAACCCAACTATGTGACCGCCGCATGATGACCAATTGCGCTCACGATCATACATCGCAATACCTCGTGCTTACAACCATCAGGTTCGTAACAGTTTTAAAGACATTCTTAAGGGATTAAAAGCTAGTAAAAACTCTAATTTATAGCATTCTAATATTAATTTAGTAGTACTTTTAGATATAGGGAAAAATATAAAGGTATATAAAAATATACGGATTATAATAGTGCTAACCCGGGCTTATAACCTATTACAATTTGGAGGATTAAGTAGATCTACAGCACAACAAGAGTAATCAAGATAAAGGAAGAAAGATGATGATATTATAAGAAGAGAAGAGGAGAAGAGATTTTCTCCTCATCTTAACACCAACAGCCACCAACAACTAGTGCATGACTAAGCTATTACAAAGCACACGAAGCATATTTGTCCGTTCCATCAATGGGTCCTCGTTGGTTCTCAAGTCCTCATAGTGTTAAGGTGTTTTAAGCTTTGTCGTTTCACGAAGTCTCAGACATTTGAGTTTTCGAAAAGGGAAGGAACAAAGCCTATGAAGAATGGATGTAGAGTTTGTTACAATCTATCTGTTAAATATCCATGGGCTGTAGGATCTCTACAAAAGTCCAATGAAATTTGTATCACTTTTGACTATTTGGCAGTGTAGGCAATTCCACTCCTTATTGTTAAGTAGCCAATTCCTTATAGTTGAAACATGCCTATTCGTGCCCCAGAAGCTCGAAAGGATTTGTTGGTATTTGCCTCGGAATAGACATATCCACGGGTTGTCTTTTTCTTTTCTCTTTTGGCTCTCCTGGCTGTTCTCTTGGTGGCTCTACTACGGCTCTCAAAATCTTGTTCACAGCTTCCAATATCCCCTTTGTCTGGAATGTTTGAATCATTGGAACTATATCTCTAAAGTCGCGGAGATTGCTCATGGATGGCAGAGATTCTAATCGTTTGTTCAACTGCAAGACTACACCTGGAATGCGCTTTTCTCCTGCAAATAACATCAACAATTCTATTATTTGTTTGAGAACTCTGAATGAGTAGTATGAGCCGTGTATCTGAGCAAGGAGATGAATCATATCCCAAGTCAATTTACTCTGATCGGATAATTTGACACTCGGAATGGCATAAGAAACTGCTCGACTCAGTGGAGTTTTCTCTAAGGATAGTGACCACTCAACGTCTCGATAAACGGCGACTGCTTCCCAGAAATCATTCATTGAAATATCAGGAAGATGTCCCCTGATCTGATCCAACATTGTGAGAACAAGTAGACATGCTTGGGGAATTTGGGCTACAGTTGGAAGTTGCCATTCTCTGCCAGGAGAGGTTTTGTGTTGCCGCCTATGCTCAAAAACGTTGGCTCTTCTCTCATTGGTGGGGACGATCAGGTTGACTAAAGCATAGGCAAGCTGGCGAATGGTGGTGGTCATCTCCCAGGCATTAGTTTTGGAGGGGCAATCTATGAGAAATGGAAGAAAAATATGGCCCTGGTTTTGGAGATTGCCCTTGCTCGCTAGTCTTTGTCCAGCAGCCTTAGCAAGGTAAGGAAATTGAAGTACATATTCAGAGATTCTTGGGTCAAGACTTTGAAGTGCGCTGCTCAATTTGATAGTGTCTTCTCCTCTTTTCTCAAGTTTCTCTGCATTAATATCCGTAGCGAGTGGTAAGTACTCTTGGATGAAATCTTGATACAAGATTTTCTGAGCTTCAGCAGCTTTCAGCTTGACTGCCTGTTCTAGTAGCTTTCGAAAGCTGCCGTGGGGGTCCATTTTAAGCTCAAAAGCAAAAGATTGCAGCCCGGGAGAGCTTGGTAAACCGACACGTTGAGCAATAGTTGAAGGGCTGTATATTTGACTGAACAGACCATCCGAGCCGTCGTCTATTTCGACATCCCCAAAGAGACTGACAGAACCATCGGCGCCAAGATCGTGGACGAGAAGGTCAGAATCGCCTGTCAATACGACACCGCCATGCTGACTTACGTAACCTGCACAATATAGATCTGCTTCCCCAGGGACGACAGCTGTAATATCTCTATACTGATCAGAGGTGCGTAGCAACTCAATGACGTACGATACTAAGTATGGAATGGCAGGGAGTCTGGTGAGATTGGCAGGCAATGGTCCATATGCAAATGGATATTGATGTGCATTGGTCCCGACCATAGGCATTATTCGACACTGTCTAGTATCTGGATGCTGGTTATGATAGTCTTGTAGCCGCTGTGTATAGTTCGAGAGCCGCTGTAGACGCACTTTGAACTTCATCTGCGGTAGAAAGCCATCAAAATATATTTTCTTTCTAAATCAAGTCAATATAAGTCACTGTAGAGCTTTTGAAGTTTTCAAAGCTCTGCAAAAGAATGGTGGCCTACACGATAGCGCCACCCTTTTCGAGTCCCTTTAAATATGCCAAAACAGCTTCTCCTAGTTCATGATATGAAGGCACTGCTTCAAAATAACTGCGTGCATTCGGCCGGAGCCCCAAACAGACATGGTAGACATGGTAGCATAGTCCTGGCCCATCAATGATGATGCTCTTCCCACGCAACCCGTCTCTAGTGGAAAAGGGCCGTAGCAGGGTAATCAAATGAGGGATCCCCATCTTCTGGATTAGAAAAGGTATGTAAACAAGATCAAATTCTCTTTTGATCACGTTTTTGTTGTATGTTATTCTTATCTCAACCGATGTTGGTGGGGAGTGCATGAGCTGATGTGAGAAGCGGGATCCGTCAAAACAACTTCCCCCCACTGAAAAATCTCACTTTCTCTCATGAGCTGTGAAATATCAACCATACACAAATTCACCACAAGAATAATGCGCAATACCCTCATCTTCGCCGGCAGTTCATGCCCAAAACTCACCAATCAAATATGTGCGAATCTAGGCATGGCACCAGCTGCCGCCGAGCTATCGCAATTTGCAAATGTATTATGCATTTATTTCTACCTGCCTACGCAGCCTCAATATATGATCGAAGGGCTAGCTGACAACAACCGTAGGGCGAGACCAGCGTCAAAATCATGACCAGTATTCGAGAAAAGGATGTTTTCGTCGTTCAGTCAGGTAGTAGCAAGATCAATGATAGTATCATGGAGCTTCTGATCATGATATCTGCGTGTAAGGGAGGCTCAGCAAACAAAATCACAGGTTTGGCCATCTGTCTCAGCAATTATAGATAGAGGATTTCATGCTGACCCCTTCAGCGGTTCTGCCGTATTTTCCATATAGTAGACAATCGAAAAAGAAATCACATCGAGGTGCTATCACCGCTCGAATGCTTGCGAATCTTTTACACGTCGCTGGGATCAATCATGTCATTACCATTGACCTACACGCTTCACAAATGCAAGGATTTTTTAAATGTCCTGTTGACAATCTACATGCCGAACCGTTAATTGCGCGGTGGATCAGACATAATGTCCCTGACTGGAGAGAAGCGGTGTGTGTATCGAAGAACGCAGGTGGTACAAAACGCGTAACATCTCTGGCGGATGCATTGAAGCTCAATTTTGGAATAGTCACAACAGATAGACGGAGAGGTGGAAATATGTCAGCGAGCATGATCATGAATCGGCTTGATGGATTCCCTGAAGCTGATTTGGATGCGGACGTGAGCAAGTTGCAGATTGGCTCTGAGGAACAGCCACCCACACCAGAACCACAGCCAGAACCTAGGAGACCAGAGCCTATTCCGGAAGAACCGCAAACAGAGCCTACGGCAGAGTCGAAGTTTCTGCTGCATGGGACTCCTCCCCGCCAGACTCGACCCCGCCAAGACAGCTATCCATCCCCAAGACGCCTTTCACATTCTCCTCTGTTGAGATCAGAAGCTAGATCGCCTTTGAACCGCACGCAATCTACACCTTCTCGATCGACTCCAATTGAAGAAGAACAATTGTACACCGACGAAAGGGCCCGAGAAGTCACCCACGGCAGACTTGTCCAGGGTCACATCGTACCAGATGACTATCCCTCACCTACACATTCCGCCATGTCAAGCTCCATGATCCTCGAGCATCCCGACGAAGACCCTTTGTCAATGTCCATGGCCTCATCTTACTTCGCCTCCGAAGCACAAGGAGGTGGCCTAGGTGGAACCGCCGACGCTGCAGAGTCCGACGAGGAAGAATCACACTTCACCAATCCAAGCCTCGAACAAATGATCACTCTCGTTGGCGACGTCCGCAACCGAACCGTTTTCATCGTCGACGATATGATCGACAAAGCCGGAAGCTGGATCGCCGCCGCCGAGACAGTCGTTAAGCGCGGTGGAGCAAAGAAAGTCTACTGCATTGCAACACATGGTCTCTTTGGTGGCGATGCTTTGCAAGAACTCCAGAATTGCGATTGTATTGACTCAATAGTAGTCACCAATTCCTTCCCAATTCCTATTGAAAAAGCCAAAGATGCAAATAAACTCTATATATTGGATCTTTCGAATTTGCTATCGGAAGCTATCCGAAGAAATCATTACGGAGAATCGATTTCAGCTCTTTTCACGCACTATACAGATTAGGGAACGAAGGGAACCATGGGTTAGTCATCCACTTCTATGCAGGACTAAGTGGAGTTGTGAGCGAAGCGAAATTGGCGGTAAAGCGCACATAAAACTCTTTCACGGAATGTCTGTTCTTTCTTCATTCATCATTTTGATGAATTGAGCTCTTCTCTTCAAGATAGTATAGGCGGACAATTGGAGTAAGCATTTCATTCTTCTTCATTTTACTTTTGCTATTTCAGTACCAATAAGCGCGGCGCTGGGGAAAAGGAACTGAACAAGAGCCTATTCTGCCGTTATCTCACGAATGATGAGAGGACTGAATGTATTAACGAAAAATTCAACGAAGATTTCTCCCTTTCTGTCTTCTTTTTTTTATTAGTTATTCCTCCACTTTCCTGTGACGATTCTCTTTCCTTGCATTCCAACGAAGAAAAAGAAGATACCCAGCGATGCGTTCTATAGAGATCGCAGGAGCAGTTTTCATCTAGAGAATTGTTCTTAACGGAGCGTTGGTAGATTGATCATGAAGAATTGCCGCAAGCGATTCTGATTATTGGGACTAGAAGGCAATTTATTCTAGCTACTTTGTGTAGCTGCAACCTTTCATTAGGATGGTGGATAAAGGGCAAGAGAACTTCTCAAACACCTCCATCTTTATTTGTCTCCTTATTGGGGCTGTTTTGTAAGTTTAGGATGATGTGGGGAGTAGAGACAGACGTCTGAGACTCTTAGAGCTGTGCCGTCCCAGCCATAGCCAAGTACGTCACGTGGGCTGGCAGACCCTTATATTGGTTCGCTCTCCCTCCTCAGAAGATAGTATTGCACGACCGTCACAGGAGTCTTCAACGCCACCAAACTGTTTTCAGTCATTTGAAAATTTCGCCGAATAAAAATCGCTACTTGTCTTTTGGCACTATTCTGCAATTAGTTGTCACCCTTATCGTGCGTGCATATTCTTATGTATCAGATCTTAAATGAGCGTTGCTATACGCAGTCATAAATTCATTCGTCCACTCCGTCAAAAGTCTGACGCAAATCTACTATACCTAGAGAGGAAAACACACCTCACATTAGTTTGTCAATTTTACTTGAACACACAGTACATTTCTTTCCTAACAGTCCAACTATCCAATAATTCACATTCTCAAGTGAAATAAAACTAAATTCACATCATATCTAGTCATAAATTCACTTTCCTTGCGGCTCAATTGCGCGAGTCACGTGACAAGGGAATTATGGCTAGCCTACAATCCTACTACAGAGAAAATACACTCGGGGTATTTGATTAGATCCCTTATGCTATGCCAGCGTAATGACGCCCGCCAGTGTTAAAGCCTGACTTAGCCCGCCTCCGGGAAGGAAAAAGCTGAGCCAACTATTTTTCCGCTAGGAATTAGCATAGTGTTTTGATGACGATTATCTTCACAAGAACTGATGCATACTAAAGCCAATCACTTAGCCTTCTTTGAACTCGTCCTTCGAGATGAAAACCATCGTGTATACGCAATTTAATAGCATTACTTCGAATAATGTCAATCTCTAGCAGCGATTAAGCACTCCACAAACCTTCATAACTTCTGATATTTTGACAGCTATGGCAGGTATATATATGGATGGTTCATCTTGCTATATCAAGAAATATCCAATGAAGACAATATGATCGAGACAGCGACATATTGAAGTAATACTTCGCCTCGTATTTTCCCGTTAAAAACATATAGATTTCTCTTTCAACTAATGATCTGGACTAAAATAGCAGCAAAGAGGTCCCTTCGAAGTCTTATTTTCCGTCCATAGTAAATCCCATTATTGAGATTCCATATCACAAGGCTTTCGAGCAGCCAACAAGACTCTAGTTGACATTGACACGTGGTTTCAACACGAAGCACAGTCGACTCAACCGAGAAGTTCTGGTGAAAGTTCGCCTAGAGAAGGATTAAATAAGGGGATATAGTCGAGAGGAAGCACCTAGGGATATAGCGTCTTAGATAGGAATTATTTCAACACTTAATAAGTAAGAGGACTGCCGCAAACAGAAGTATCTGTACAATACTTTCTTCAAGCGTAATGAGGAAGAGCCAGCTGCAAGACTACAGGAATGCGGAAAAGAAAGATAATGAAATTAACTGGATAGGTTTTGGAAAAATAATGATTTCCAAGAGATATAGATTGGGAGCTGTTCAAACATTAGCAAAAGGCTGTTTTGCAGATGTAAATGTCGAAAAATTCAAGAAAATTACAGTTATCCTAATTTTAAGCCCCTGTCCACGAAGAAAGTATATTGTTCTGCTCCGAAATACTCTCCAATTCAAGTGGAAACCTTTTGCAGGCGAGGCAAGTTTCCCAGATCTTACCTTAAAATTACTACACTTCATCTAACAAACATCTAGAAACAGGATGTGCCGTATGACTAATTTTTCTTAAAGAATGTCTTTGTTCTAGTTGAGCTCAAGAGTGACTTGACTACACCTGAATGAAAAAAGAAACTCTTTATGCCCGCAAGAACAAAAATAACTGTCTCTATAAAGGTTTTGACAATAATTATGAGAAAATTGGATTTCATCTCAATTACTAGTCACTAGAACCTGTCCAACTATCTTGCATTAAGTAAAACTTCCACCAATGACTTTCACATCGGTGTAGATCACGGAACTTCACTTTATATGATCACACTCATTGCATTCTTACCTACTGTATAAGCGAGGATTTGAAAAGGGGTTCTTACCTATTATCGTCGAGTAGACATAGGAAAATTAGTACGATTTACAGGGAATAGTAAGGCTTCAAATTCATTCATTTGGGTCGTAAAAAAAAAATTTCAAATTTGTCTCCAAGGCTGCCTCTCATAAGCCAGTTGCGATGCAAAATGTAAAACCTTCCACCGAAGAGTCTGGAAAGGTTCTTGATGCTGTTAACGAGCAAACTATCGATAACTTCACAAAAGACTCCTCCAAGAAAAAGCAAGAGGAAAGCAGCGGCGAGAAACAGTCAGAGCAGTTAACAGGCCAGCCTCTTAATTCAAAGAAGCGTTCCCGCAGCAAGATGGGAGTCATCGGCTCTTCAAATACTGTAGTTGCGCCTTCTATAAAAGCTCAGAAGGCAATAAAATCATCGATCAAAACTCGAAGCATGGCTGAATACTTGAAAAATCAAGAGGAGAAACTCCCATGGACAACTCCAGAAGAAGCGGGTAAGGAGAACTATGTCAGTAGGAAAAATCAGGATGCAGCACCGATCAACTACTTCGCCCTGAGCCAAAGCAATCTCGAGAAGCTCATCAAGGAGCGAAGCATCGAAGTCCCAGGAAGAATTAGCAGGATCCAAAATACACGTTTGAAGCAAAATGCATACGCCAGTCTCTGTGGGGAAGATGATGTGCGTAAATCCTGGGGGGCCTTGGGGATGAGCTTAAAAGACGTATTAGCTGAAGCTCCTCGAGGCGAATTTCCCACTCCAACAGATTCGTTCGAAGAAACAACCAAGAACTGGACAGTGCCTGATATCGGTGGCCCTGGTTCGATCGAGACTCGGATTCCGGTCGCTAAAGTTGTTAGATTTGATGTTCCTATGAAGAGTTATGAGGATCCGCAGAGAGAATATGAGAACATCCATTTGAACGATGATGGACATATCAAGATCCTGCTGAAGGAAGCTGGCTTGAGCGTTATGGAGGATCGAGAACGCAATATTGCTGTTTATAGGGAGTGGCTTTTAGAAAATGACACGGAGCCGAGAAATGTTCTTGAGCCTTACCATCGGTCTGAAGTCAGGGCCTTTGTTCATTTCAATCAATCCCCATATGCAAGCACGGAAAGTCAAGCCACAAAGCGGAAGAGAAAGCGCACAGCCTCCAGCCCAGGCGAGGGAGAAGCGGAAGGGGAGGATAAGGAAGGTGGAAGTGTTAAACAGCCAAAAAATGTTGAGGGAGAGGCGGGTGAGGAGATGATCATTCCAACCAAACAGGTAGAGATGAAGGAGTAAAGTGCGGAGAAAATATAAGAGCGGCGAGGATGGAAAAGGGAACTTCTAGAAATTTGACTATCAACTATCCCAAGACATTCACATACTACCACCTTCCCCCATTTCACAAAGCAACTCACCTATCCCGAAACATTCATTAGTAAAGTCCCAGAGTCTCTGAACCATTAATCTCTTACCCCGGTCCCCAAAACTGTAAAGTACCCAACATGCATTGAAGAATATCCAAGGAGTATTTAGGAACCACTTATAGGTGGTTTACCCTTTCGAACTGCGACATGTCAATGTCTAAGTCCCAGGGATGTGACGAATGTCTTTATTAGAATAGAATATATTACTCTACGTCCCTGCACTCTTGAAAGCCCTCAAAAGGCCGAACTAGTAAAATTCTACCCTTAACCTCGTAATGTTAATTTGCCAGGCCTTTGACACTGTAAGATAAGTTTCCTACACCCCCCGTAATGAAAAGCTGTTGATACATAGCTCAGAAGCAAATAAAGCTCTCCCTAAAAGAAAAGCCCTAAATAGTAATTCCTCCAATCCCAAACGCTCGTCACCAATTAACAGGATGCCTCGAAATTACATCTTCATCCCCGTTCACATTCTCCACGATATGATCCT
Organism: Chlorencoelia australis; assembly: GCA_003988815.1. Taxonomy (NCBI): domain Eukaryota; kingdom Fungi; phylum Ascomycota; class Leotiomycetes; order Helotiales; family Cenangiaceae; genus Chlorencoelia; species Chlorencoelia australis. The sequence goes on from QYAN01000080.1 coordinate 9,471, forward strand.
CCGAACTCGCACCGTCAGTAATTTTCACGGCCGATGTTTTTGTTTGATACGGCGATGACTTTCCCCACCCCTTTCCTACATCTCCCGTTCCTCGTCTTCTTCGCTTCATGTCTAGGTGGAATAGGAGAAAGGCGATGGCGACGACAATACATGCACCCAGGGCTGCTCCGACGGCGATGGCGACATTGTTTTGTTTATGGATTGTTGGGGCGGTGTTGAGTGATAGGGTGGATATTGGAGTGGGTGAGGAAGTGGTAGATGTTGAAAGGGTTGAGACGGGCATTTTGGATGGGTGTCGAAGTGATAGAAGGCTGGGTTGGTTTGTTCCAAGCTCCCTATGCTTGGCCAGCACCTGCTAGTGCTGACGTCTTTAAGGGGGATAGACGTTCAAATTCGACGGATCTTCTTGTGCCTCATTAGTCGACGAACTCGTATCCTAAAAGACATATACATACTCGAGGAGCCTTTAGTCTTCTAGTAACTTCATATCATTTCTCACAGATCCAACTCCACTTCAAGTAAGATCTTACAGATGTGGGCTGAGACGGGGAAGGAGGTCTCATTTCATATGTACGCCGCACGGGCACAGTATGCGGGGTGAAGATCAATAGTACCTGCTAGGTCCACTCTTACTGCTCTCCACATGGAATAGAATAAGTTCCCGTCTGATGGGGATGATATAATTGGAGAGTAGAAGATGCAGAGTGAGGAGAATCGAAATATCTGGAGATGGGTGGGGGCTATTCTAGCCTTCCTTTGGACCCATGCTCATTTTCCTATCATTTCTCGATGAATCCTTTCAATAAATGCCGAAAGAGGAAGCAAGCCACAAAGCAATAGTTGAACTTCCAATACTGTTGAGGAACTATAAGATGATGATCCATGAACTGTTGGCAGCATGAAAGAGCTTGCTATCGAGCTGCTGGGAGTCTATTTTCAGAAATCAGGTGAAATAATAGACGAGCATGGCCGACAGAACAAAAAGAAGGAAGCTCTCCCTCCCAATCACTCGGTTGAGATCTTGTGAACTGCCATATCGAAAGAAGGTATGGATAGGGGGAAGCAAAAGCACAAGGGACAATGCACTTCATCTGCGAATAGTTTAGACTCTCTAACCCAATGGAGTTTAGCTGTTGGACTTGGGTTCTCTGATTGGGTTAATAATCCATTGGGTTGGATTACTAGGTTAGACTTTATACGTAAAATGTATATGTTCTCTATTTTGTAGGGGGAAGGCATATAGAATAATAATATAAGTCTAGCTCCTTGGACTAAGCCCAATATCCAAGCTGGACTATGAGATTAACCCATAAGTCCAAAGCCCAACCCATTCCGCGCCCTACTCTCGATAATATGAACAATCATTAAGGCATATGTTGTGAAACCTTAACCTCGTTAAGCAGTCCATCTGGTTGACACAAAAACCATCCATATGAGTGCAACAGGTGGGAAGCCCAACGATGCGATGACTCCAACTGCGGGGATTCTTAAGCTTGCACTCAACCCTCATTACTTCCAACTGGTATTCTGAACACAATGTACCCTTTCCTGACATCAATTCCCTCAAAAGGATTCTCGTGTTGAAAGCTTGTAATAAGCCAGCAATGGCTCTCGCAATCCTTTTGACATCTCTGCTCGCGAACCCCGCAACCTCCCTCATCGCTACCTCAATACTCCTCTTCCTCTCTCGATGCATCTATCGATTGACTTTCCATCCACTCGCGCATGTTCCAGGCCCATTCCTCCCAAAATTAACACACCTTTGGCTATACTACCATGCGTATATTGGAGATGAAGTCACGACAATCCACAAAGCCCATAAACGATATGGTCCTCTTGTGCGCGTTTCTCCTCGCGAGGTTGACATCGCAGATGCAGATGCGATAGCACCAATCTATGCTTCGAAAGGCGGATTCCCGAAAGCTCCCTGTTACTCGAATTTCGATATAGATGGACACCAAACGATCTTCTCTACAACGGACAACGAGTACAGAGCTGTGCGGGCAAAAGCTGTAATGCCATTGTTTTCCACAAAGAGCATTAGGGACAGCGAGAAGGCGTTGTATAGATGTATCGATAATTTGGTGCGGAGGATGCAAGAGGAAGCAGAGACTGGACGGCCGGTGAACATCCTGAATCTTACGAGGAGCTTGGCTCTGGATGTTGTTTCAACACATTTGTTCCAGGAAAATTACAATGGAACTTCGGAGAAGGGGATGCTGTCGGCTTCTCCTTTTGTTGATGCGTAAGTGGTCGAAGTCTCATGACTCTCCATACTCTGTCGCCTGGAGAAGTGCTGATTCACATATTTTCTACAGATTTGTGGCTGTGGGCAGATTCTTTTACATGCCTAACTGGGCATTCGTCTGGGCTGAGTGGCTCTCGGAAAAATTGTATCCCAATGAACATACAAATCTTTCAATGCAGGTAGTTGACAAGTTCGTCAGTGACTTGGTCAAGTCTACTCCTGCGGGAGCACAGAATTACCCAGGTCGGCTTTTGGATGCAGGTTTAGAACCAGCTGAAGTCGGTGCTCAGTGTAAAGATCTTGTGTTTGCCGGAACAGACTCTACTGGCATGAATCTAGCCACTATTTGCAGACTCCTTACATTGTATCCCAAGGAGTAGGAGCACCCCTATTGCTAGAATGACACATACTGATACATGAAAGTTATGAAAATCTCCGTGCAGAGATCACTTCCAATTCCCAACTTGGTCCCCAAAAACAGGAACTGCAGTCACTTCCTTACCTTACCGCCGTTATCCGTGAAGCTCTACGTTTGTCCATGGCAAACCCTTCGCGTTTACCACACATTGTTCCAACCGGAGGCTGGACATTTAAAGGCACTTATTTCCCTGCTAGTGCGATTGTGGGATGTTCCGCATACGAACTCCACCTCAATAATTCTAGTTTTCCCAATCCTCTAGATTTCCAACCTAAAAGATGGTTAGAAGGTAATGCTGAAGATGAAGCAAACAAATACTGGTTTGCGTTCGGAGCCGGTTCCAGGGCTTGTATTGCTAGAAACCTGGCGACTATAGAACTACTAATGGCCACTGAGAAATTGGTGGAGAGTGATGTGTTGAGAGGAGCGAAAGCTTGTCAAGATCAAGTGGAGATCTTTGAGTGGTTCAACTCAAGCGTGAAAGGAGAGAAGATAGAGCTTGTTTGGGAGAAAGCGAGAGTATGAGGACGTGCCTACAAATCTTGACCACGGTGATATGAGATGTGCTGTTGAAATCACCTTGCCTACAACATAATATTGTGGCAGGAAAAGTTAGACAATAGTCCACGAATTATACACCACTATTTGATACGCTATCTACACTACTCCATCCTTTCACTAAGACAGGAGAGATATCTTGCCTAATATAGGTAGAGGAGAAGGCCAGTGTTTTACTCTTTTTCTTTTTGGATTGATCCTACCAATTTCCAATTCCTATGACTTCCTAACACACACAAGCAATGCCAAATCAAAAAGTGCCTGCCTTTGATAACTGTTGGCATAAACAGTAACGGTACGCAGTAATATTAGTAATTATCGTAGATTTCGCTTAGTATAGAAGCGGCGAAATAACCGAGAAACACAATATCTATAGTAGGTATAAAACCTCTATAGTCTTTCATAGAGTAGTAGTTAATCAACTCCATTAACCAGAAACCAAGAACCATCCGTACGGATATACCAACCCTGGTGATATCAACAATAACAAACCATCCTGCAATAAAACAACAACAATAACCAATTCGTCCTCAGCCATTTTCTCGAATGTTCTGCGATTCTCGATCCCTGATCGACTCATTCATCAATTGTTTCTCTGAGTCATTCAAACTATATTGTTGACACATTCTGATTCTAATGTGATCAGGTATAGTGGGATCTATCTTTTAGCAATAGTATTTAAGCATAAACTTGCGATCTATTAAACATATAGTATATAAACTCCAAACCAATACTCACCAACAAACTAATACCAAACTTCTTAAAACTTAACCACTTGCGATCTATTAAACATATAGTTCATAAACTCCACACCAATACTCACCAGCAAACTAATACCAAACTTCTTAAAACTTAGCCACCTTCAAAAGTGAGAGAAACATATTACCCCCTTTCTATGCTAAAATCTACAATGCTAATGTTAAAAAGCTACAACGAAAACGTCCAAAATCTACACCATAATGCAATATCTCGAATGTGATTGCGATCCCCTTTCCACTCGCCTTTACTATGCTGGTATAAGCAATAGCTGGAACTTAATCGCAACCACTATACGCAACCCCCGACTTCTTTAACTTGATCCTATAGAGTTATACTCTCTTAAGTGCCTATCCTGTGTCGGTTCCCACCCATATAGTCGTTAATATCTGGGACACCTTTAAGCGCACTATTACGCCTCTCAACGCGAAGAATATATGGCTCTAGTTAGGTCATTGTCGAATTGAATATAGAGCTAATGCTAAAGCTCCGAATCCTGTTATTGTGCTCCTTCATATTAAGGCCGGTATGCTTAGTGCAACTGATAAAGAGGCTCTTGCGGCACAGATTATGCTCGAGGATGAAAACCTGTAAGTTATCCTGTTATCTTTCCAATCCATACCGCTCATATAATTCAGTCTGCGCCTATCAATCTCCGACTCCATCTCTACACTCCCTACGAAACTCACTGGTCGAAGTTGCCGAAATCATTCCCTGCAACGAAAATCAACAGCAAATACAAGACCATTTACTGGTTCTTTTATAAAGCTTGCTGCTACATCTTCATTTGTACTCGGGGTCATAGAATCGGAATCACGGAATAGAACACTACTATTGTCGGGACATACGTAATGTGAGGTAGCAGAACAACCTCGGAAGGGTGGGTGCAAAGATGAAGTGGGAAAAGGGGAGATATCACATGAGAACAGAGATCTGTAAGACTATGCGGTTGACGCCATGCGGTTCGGTAATATATTTATTTTCCTTGCTAGGGTTCGGGAATGGGGCTGATCTATCTTCTGCTGCTGCTGCTGGGAAAGTGGAGAATGCAGATGTCGTGTTTGGTATACTGTACAAAAGAGATTAGAGGAGAAATTAGATGAAGGACATGACATGACTTTTTGGTGAGCAAGGATAGTTGGTTGGAGTAGGAATTGTAGGTTGTTAGTGTGAGAGGATGAGAAGGGAAATTCTTCATTTGGACTTTAACCACAGTACATTCTCGCTGCTACTCTATAGTCTTGCCCCTCGCACTCACACGGTTGGCTTCAGTCCCAAGGAAGAATTGTTAACTGCTTGAATGAGAACTCCTATATCTTTTCATCGGATAACTCATAAGTCTATTCATTTTCTTGTCTTCACCATGGTGCTTCTCATCACTTGCGTGGATCCATTTCACAATATTCAACAGTATCAATAATCGTTGTAAGTCTAATTTGTTATCTATATTCAGTATTTCTATCTACACGTCTTCCTCTTCCATTTTCTACTTTCCCTTCCTCGCAGCTCATTAACCCCCCACCCCACCTACTATCATTAAACAACACAACCAAGAAAAAGTTAATGCTGCAATATAAACGCCACCAAAAATCCCAAGACTCTTCTTAAAAAGACTTGCAAAAATAAGAAGTTCCTGATGTACAAAGACCCCAATTTCATTTTCTCGACCATTCAGAAAGTAGCTACTGCGATAGCAATAGCTTGACTATCCGAATGCGAAATTGAGATCGTGATTTCTTTTACACCTGCCTTCTTTGCTGCTTCGGCTGCCGCGCCATGGAGCTATGTGGTGGTTAATAAGAATCTTGTCATTCGTGAAAGGAAAGATAACTTACAGTAACGACAGGAGCACCCTTTTCGTTGTTAATGATCTCAATCTCCTTCAATGGAGCACCAGCTCCTTTGCTTGCCACACCGAGGGATTTGAAGACTGCCTCTTTGGCACTCCATTTTCCAGCAAAAGATGCTTGAGGATTAGGTGCTTTTCGGCAGTAGGTTTGCTCATTTACCGTGAAGTTGCGGTCTAGGAAGGTGTCATTATCAATATTAATGGCTGCGATATCCTCAACATCGACACCGACTTTGTTGTTGGCGGTGGCAGCTCCCTTAGCCAGTGATTCAACCATTTGCTTGGTGCTCTCGGTCTTTTGCTTGTCGGCTGTCTTCTTCTCAAAATTGGGTGCATATATGAGCGCAGAAGACTTCTTGTCCTTAGATACACGGGCATCGGGGTTGAGGAAAACAGCTCCTTGCTGAGCATCGGTATATGGTGACTCGGTCTTTGCAACGAACAATGTATTGGTGATAAGCCCGTTGTGGAAGTATCTGTACGTCTTCTTTTGTCTTGAGTCTACCTTGGCACAGTATGCCGAGTAGGTCTCCTCATCGAGCGTGGCAAACAAATACTTAGGGTGGATACCGATTGCTTGAGCCCCCTTTTGACCGAAACCGAAAGAGGTGACAGAGAAAGCCTTGACGCCATCGGTTTGGATACTTCGACTTGGGTACACGATGTAGTCGAACTTCTCCATCACTTGGTCGATATTGTCGGCGTTTCTGTTCCCAGGTACCAAACCGCTGTTGAGAACTTGCAAACATCCGTTAAACATCCAGGCCCCAGCCGCACCCTTGGGGTGGCCAGTGAGGTACTTCTGGAAAATACCCATCACAGCATTACCTTTCTTACGACCCAGATGCTCCATTTGTTGGCAAATAACTGATGATTCGTTCTTGTCGTTTGCAACAGTTGAAGTACCATGGAAGGATGCCACATCGAGATCGTCAATAGTAAGACCCCAGGTAGCTAGAGCACCACGCAGAGGCGCAATAGTTGCATCCTTCTTCCAGAAGTTGTTGCCCAAACTGTCCAACACCTCACGCTCTTGTCGAGCAGCCTCACGCTCGATGTGGTTGGCTCGATCTTGAGCATACTCGGATTCATTGAAATTGCTGCCTTGTGCCTTCATCGCAGCAATTTCCTCATGCAAATACTCCAGTTCAGACTCTTGCCATTGCTTGATGTTCTTCTTGCGCAGCTCAATCTGTCTGCGGCGGTACTTGATATCAAGGAGGGGCGACGGGAATTTTCCCGGATTCTCACGAGCAACTGTAAGGACACCTTGGCCAGGCGCAGGGACGGAACGGCCAATCTTGTCTGTAGCTGTGCTGGTTAAGCCGAGGATACCGTAGATAGGGACACCCATTTCGAGAGCAAGTTTTGCGGTCATGATCACTTGAATCCCGCATCCTTGCGATTCCATGAAACCATTTCTGGTGGTTGTCGTGGGTCGGGACATCTCCTTTGGTGTACGGCCATGGGCAAATTCGTCGACAGCGTTGCTGGTAGCTTTCATATTAGCAAACTCATATGAGCCTTCTTCTTGGAAGTCATCAAAACCACCGACGAAGCAGACTCTTGCCTTGCCTTCGACGATGGTCTCATAACCAATGTCAATCGACTCGACGGCTGTAGCACAAGCTCCGACGGGCGTTTTGATTGGACCAGTAGAAGAAATGAGCAACATGTTAACCCAAGCGCTCATTGTGTTGATGAAAGATTCCTGAAGGATGTCCTTCTGGAGCGGCTTATCCAAGAAGCGATCCTTATACATGCCTCTCAGAGCTGACGTACCTCCGATACCAGAACCAATGCAGTTGCCAACCTCGGAAATGTGGACGTATTTGTAGAACTCATACGGATCGGTGATACCAGATGCCATCAGCGACTCAACCGTGCAGACGAGAACGAACAGAGTGACAGGGTCAACCTGCGAAATGATATCATCAGGAATCCCATATTTCTTCGCATCCCAGCCAGTTGGGATTTGACCAGCGACAAGTCGGTCGAATTTGAGCGCCTTGGGAATGAGTAGAGTAGCTCCCTTCTTCATGCGTACAATGTATTCCCCGGATTCTGGAATCTCGAAGATTTCAGCCTTATCCCCGTGCTCACGCTTGAACTCCTCCGCAGTTTCCTTTGAGGTCTCGAATGGCTCAAGGTCTTCCTCAATGACGACCTCTTGAAGAAGTTGCTTCTTGTTGGGGTCGTAGCCTTTGAAGAGTTCGGGTTCGATCAAACGGATACCGGAGTGTTCAAGAATGTACTTCTCGTATTTGCCCTTCACGTCCTTATCCTCCACTGGCTCGCCAGTCTTGCGGTCCACCCAGCCAGAGTATTGTTGACCTTTGATGGGTCCATTGTGATTCTTAATGAGACCCATGATCCATGCCATCTCAACACATCCTTCCAAAGAGAACTTGCCGTATGCTTCCATCTCCCATCGAGTACGCGAGTTACCCCATGGTCCAACTTCAGCAAAACCGGTCACTACCACAACCTTTTCAAGATTGACCATTCCCTTGAGGTTCTCGTGAAGAGGGTGGATTTCCTCCGTCCAGTCTGGAAGTTGTGGGAACTCAAATTTGATGTTCGCACGAGGTTCGATAGTGACCTGTTTGTAAAGGGCCTCACTATCCTCTCCATTGACGATCTTGTTCTCGATGGCCGTCTCCTTGGTGACTGCTTGGCGGACTTCGCTAGTCTCCATGATGTCCTTTCTGAGCTTGGTCATCAAATCTTTGAGGTTGGGAATGAATTGCAGCCCACCGTTAAGATCGGCGAAGACGGGCTCAGACTGGCAGAGGTCGACAATGGTGGGCGACATGAGACCAAGTAAGTTAAAAGCCATCTCCTGTTGAGAGAATGTGCGGACACCGTAGGCCTCGACACCTTCAGCAACGATATTATTACCAGACATGAGACCAGTGCCACGAGTCCACCCAATGACCGCACCGCAAATGGTCAGGAAGTTCCCCCAGCTTTCAGAATGCCATCTGTTGAACAGAGTTTCCAAAGCCAATTTCGACTCAGAGTAAAGACCGTCGTTGCCGAAGGTGCCATGGTTCGGAGAGAGAGGCAGGACAACTTGGGCAGGCCGCGTCTCAAACCCTCTTTCGGCTTTTTGGGACTTGATGCAACCCAGCAGGCGGAGAAGGTTGGTTAACATAATCCGGTGGGCAAGTTCGGATTTGGAGTCGATGCTATCAATTTCTCGGCCGTTCTCCGGGATGGCAGCGAATGGGACCACAAAGTCAAGATCCCATCCCAGACCCTTCTTCGAGTCGTAAATATATTCGACGAGAGCCTCAACGTCTTGCTTGCTACCTTGATTGAAAGGGACCACGATGAGCTGAGAGCCACGAGAACCATAGCGCGCGTACATAGATTGGTAGTACTCGGTCACTTCACGGGAGAAACGGGATGTGGTAACGACCACCTTTGCTCCTCCACTGATCAAGCCTTGCAAGACATCTGCACCAATTGATCCCGCTCCGGCACCCGTCATCAGCGCGTTTTTGCCGGTGAAGGTGACCCCTGACTTCGCAGCCTGCTCTAAACCTTCCAGATAAAGGCCCGTGAGCTTCTTGCTGTACTCCCAACCATGCTCATCTTTTCTCTTGAGATGCAAGAAAGGAATGGTCTCAACCTTTCCAGACTTCGTCAAACCATTCGTAGCGCGAGGGATGTTCTTCTTGGTGTGGCCGTTGAGCTTGCCGTTGCCGTTCTCTTTGGGGATGATTTGACCCTCGTTCATAGCCAAGGATCGAATGACATCACCGTAAAGGTTTTTGATCTGGAGCTGAGAAGCTTTGGAAAGTTTGTGCTGTTGCTTAATGAGCTTGTAGATTCGGCTCAAGTCATTCTGGACCTTTGTACGATTACCATACTCGGAGATCTTGCCACCGTCGGCCATCTCGCGAACATAATGCTCCAGTTTTCGAACACTTGATCGTGGGATCTCGGCATAATCCAGATTTCCTCGGGCATCAATCGTGGTGTGTGGACCTGTTGGAACCGAGACATCCTTATAAACCGGAGATTCGCCCAAAACATCTCGACAGTTTTCAATCAGTTGCTGTCCCAGTTCTTTGGCTAATTTATACGTCTCGCCCCGCTCCGTTGGGCAGTTGTCAATGTGGTACTGCATGAATTCAAGAAGGGTAGGATTCGATCGGTTCATGATACGGATGCATTGGCTGACAATTTCACGATCAACCGCCTGGAGACGCCCGAAGATGATGTCGTAGTACATGGTCAAAGCATCTTGACGGGCCCAATTCCAGGACGAGTCATATACTCTAGCTTTGAGGGAGCTGAAGACTGGCTCGATCCCCGCAGCATAGAATTCTCCATGCTCGACGTTCCAAAGGTCCAGCTGTGCTTGGAGAGCTTGTTGTGATTGCTGGGAACCAATGAATGCCTTGTCTCCTGCTCGCAGGTCGATCTTCAAATACCTCGCGAACAACTCGAGTTGCTGCTTGAAAAGGGCCCTTTGGTCTTTGGTAAGAGCATCGATGGCGGCCGGGTCCATCATCATTCCACCACCTCCCCCGCCCCCGTCTGCTGCCGCTGGTGCGGCTAGACTGATTCCTGCATTTGCTGCATATTTATTGGAAACATCGTCCAGGTATGCTTTGGCGTCATTTTCCGACCCAAGACGTGCCGCTGGCTCCATAGTCAAGGCCAAAAGCAGGACACCATCCTGTCTTCCCTGGCCGAGTCCCCATCTGGTTTCCAAGTATTTTCGGGCCGTGGTAATGTTGAATCCACCAGGCATTTTGGAAGAAATCAATCTCGCGGTAAGAGAAGAAGATTGTTTTCCCAGTTGGCCATTGAAAGTGGCCTGCATCGCCGCTCCTAATTCGTCCAACGGCGTATCTTCTGGTTTCTCGGGTGTTGATCCAAATTCTTTGCCTAAATCACCGAGGATTTCGTTCTGCAGGGTCGATTTGCCTGTGCACGGATGATCGTTAGTCACTCTCCGATCCTCGTCGTATTCATATCCACTCACCTCCAACAAGATCTTTGATGGCTTTGCTCAAAGGAATTTCCATGAGAGGTTTCTTCAGCTTCTGAGCAATCAACACTCTCACAATATCCACCGCGCTGACTGGTGCATCGGGAACTTGTGCGGCCGGACCAGCACTTGGGGGAGGAGGCGCTGCTGCTGCAGGTGCCGAACCGGATGAAGGAGCGTGGGGAGGACTGCTGGACTCAGCTGCGGGAGCTGGTTCGTCTTCGACGGGGTCAACATCGTAGTAGATTTCCTTTGCATCCTTATTGTAGCAGAGAATTTGTCTTTGGACCGATTTGGCCGCATCGTAAGCCTCGTACTTGGATGCCAATGTCCGCTTCGCCATGACTCCTAGCGTATCTGCTGGACCGATTTCGACGATTCTCTCCGTTGTTTTCTCGGCGAGAATCACATCTTGTGTTTCAATCCATCTCACGGGCGAGGCAAACTGATATGCAAGCAGCTCGACCAGGAGGGTGTGTGCGAGTTCTTGCTCGACTTCTGGACGCATATTAAATTGAATTTTACGTCCGCAGACGATCCAAGGCACTTTAGAAGGTGTCTCGTGTGAGGGATATGAAGGAATTCGATAGTGTTTGATGTCTTGAGCTTGTGGAGTCGCTCCCCTTTTTTTTCTTCTTCTTCTTGCAGCAGAAATGCTGTTTGGGAGGATCTGGAGAAAATGTAGTGAAGGATTACGAAAAAAAGGAAGGAGCGGAGAGGGTGTTTCGTGTGTGGAAGGAATTGAGGATGTCGAGGTTGAATGTATGTATGTAAGTAAATCTAAGTCTGGGAAAGCACTTTCTCGTCATTCCATTGACACTAGTTACGGTAAGCTCAACTTGCTTGGACCTGGACCTGTTGAACCACATCAATTTTTGCTCCCAACAGACGGCGCCCTCGGCTCTGCAGCCAATCAGAGACGAGTTGGCTGAAGCTTACCCCAGTTCTCGCGATCTTCAATCTTCACCCGGGCCAACGGCAATGCGGCAATGTGTCAAAGTTTGTGTGCAGATGCATCATCATTTATGCTCATTGTGCACGGAGGACAACTCGCCGGGAAATGATGGCTGTTGGTGAAAGGCCATTTGTGTTTGCCCCTGACTGACGCAAAACGTGCCAGGATCACGGAGAAGGCTGACGAATCGTATGTGTATCTGTCGGTCCTCGTCTCAGCCTTCTTCTTTCCGATCAGTAAACATTCTCCTCCTTCGTGCTTTCAGCAATCACCAAGTTCTGTTGATGGCAAGAATACTCGACGGGACAGGACCAGAAAGAAGGCACCCTGAACACTTCGGACCTTGATTCGCAAGAGCGAAGGCGGACTGGACGTTTTTGATAGTAATCTTACCATTGTTTGGAGGCCCCTGAGTTATTCCACACCCTTGCCTCCGTGTGTATACATGAAGGCTCGGCTCTGCAAGCAAATCAGTCGCGGATAAGATGTAAATCCAGAAGCTTCTTGGACAACCTCATACACAGATGTGCTCATCCCTCTCCTCGAGCCTTGCCTCCGTGACCCCCTCCTTCGCCCGTAGCCTTGTGGCGCGCATACTTGCATGCCTGCCCTGCCTTGCATACATACTGCCGTAGCCTCGTCTTAGCTTCATGCGCATTGATTGCATTTGTCCAGGGATTGGGACGCCAACACCCCAACAAGAAATAGCTCAATTGTTTTTTTGGGGTTTTCTGCCCGTCGAATACGTTGGCGAGAGGTGAGAGGTTGTTGAGCTTTCCTAAAAAAAAATTACCTACTCAGACTTCCATTGACCTCGACTTCTTCCCATCTCACATCTTCCAAGCCAGCCCACGCTTTTTGCTGCCAAATCTTTTGCGTTGATCCCCTTTCTCTCTTAATAATAGATTGCGAACTCCTGTATTCCGCATAATCATAGAACATTTGTGGACACGGATAACCCATCCTGCTGCTTCTGCAGCCAAACCTCAAATCCGTCCACTCCTGCTCTTGATTGAGTCTTTGGAGTCTCCAAAAGGTCAGTACCGCTCACGCTTGACAAGGAGAGACATTGGCTAACGGGGGGGGAAACAGATACCTCGTGCATGAATTTTCACCATGTACGGAACATCCACAGGCCCTCAGACGGGCGTTTCTACACCACGATCCTCCTCATCTCTCCGACCCCTCGTTCTCTCCCATGGCTCTCTCGAGCACTCGTTTTTGATACCCACCAGCCTCCATTTCCACGCTTCCCAAATCAAAGACCGCTTCCTGGCCTCCTTGCCCGCTCCAACGGACGAGCTGGCGCAAGATGACGAACCATCATCCGTAGCAGAGCTGGTTGCCAGATACTTGGGATTTGTAGCACACGATGTGGAAGAGGGGGAGGATGATGCGCAAGGATCATACGCTGATGTGCTCAAGCTGGTCATCAACGAATTTGAGCGAGGATTTTTACGGGGGAATGAGGTTCACGCGTTGGCTGCCACGCTCCCCGGAATTGATGCAAAGAAATTGGAGGTCGTGCGAAGCTATTATGCGGCTCGTGCAGCAGTCAACAGACAAATCCGACCTCACGAATCTGCTTTGTTTCGCGCGGCGGACAGTGAAGCGGCGAAGGTTTACACGGTTTTTGGTGGGCAAGGAAACATCGAGGAGTACTTCGACGAACTTCGTGTGCTTCACAGTACGTACCCGTCATTTGTCGAAGGGCTCATCACCAAGATCGCAGAGCTGCTACAGAACCTGGCCCGGGACCCGAGGGCCGAGAAATTATACCCCAAAGGCTTGGACATCATGACATGGTTGCACGATCCCGAGTCGACTCCAGATCTCGATTATTTGGTCTCCGCACCGGTTAGTTTTCCCCTGATTGGGCTGGTGCAACTTGCACATTACACCGTCACCTGCCGAGTTCTAGGTCTCACCCCCGGCCAATTCAGAGACCGAATCAGTGGAACGACGGGTCACTCACAAGGCATTGTGTTGGCCGCTGCGACCGCGGCGGCAGATTCCTGGGAGTCCTTTGCGGAAATGGCAACTTCGGCAATCACAATTCTCTTCTGGATTGGATCTCGCAGTCAACAAACCTACCCCAGAACGTCTTTGGCTCCTTCGATTCTCCAAGACTCGGTTAACAATGGTGAAGGTACGCCAACACCGATGTTGAGCATTCGTGACTTGTCACAGGCTCAGGTACAGGAGCATATCAATGCCACCAACCAATATCTGCCAGAAGATAGGCATATTGCCATCTCTCTCATCAACAGCGCTCGCAATGTGGTTGTGACGGGACCTCCCATCTCCCTGTATGGTCTTAACCTCCAATTACGCAAGGTCAAGGCGCCCACTGGACTGGATCAAACCCGCATTCCCTTCACGGAACGTAAGGTTCGATTTTCGAACCGATTCTTGCCAATCACATCTCCATTTCACAGCAAGTATCTGGCCGAGGCAACGGCCCACCTGGATGACGATTTGAAGCATATCAAAATCGATAGCAAGGGTTTAGGCATCCCTGTGTACGACACCAACACGGGCAAAGACATTCGTGAGAGTGTTCGGGGCAACGTGGTCCCAAGCTTAGTTCGCCTGATCACACATGACCCCGTGAACTGGGAAAAGGCCACCGTATTTCATCACGCCACGCATATCCTCGATTTTGGGCCGGGGGGCATTTCTGGCCTTGGGGTCTTGACCAGTCGCAATAAGGATGGGACGGGTGTGCGAGTTATTTTGGCTGGTGCCATTGATGGCACGGTTCCCGAAGTTGGCTATAAGCCGGAGATGTTTGACCGCGATGAAGAGCATGCAGTCAAATATGCTGTAGACTGGGTCAAGGAGCATGGTCCCAAACTGGTGAAGACGTCGAGTGGTCAAACATACGTGGATACGAAGATGAGTCGTCTTTTGGGTGTTCCTCCTGTCATGGTTGCGGGTATGACACCCTGCACGGTGCCCTGGGATTTCATTGCGGCCACGATGAATGCTGGCTATCAAATTGAATTAGCTGGAGGCGGGTACTATAATGCCAAGACAATGACGGAAGCCTTGAAGAAGATCGAAAATGCCATTCCTGCGGGGCGTGGTATCACCGTCAATCTCATATATGTCAATCCTCGTGCGATGCAATGGCAGATCCCACTTCTTGGACAGCTCCGTGCCGAGGGTGTACCAATTGAGGGGTTGACCATCGGAGCCGGGGTTCCATCTATCGAGGTTGCACAAGAGTATATTGAGACTCTCGGTTTGAAGCATATTGCCTTCAAGCCAGGATCGATAGACGCCATCCAAGCAGTCATCAATATTGCCAAGGCAAACCCACACTTCCCGGTCATTCTCCAATGGACTGGAGGTCGTGGAGGGGGACATCACTCATTTGAAGACTTTCATCAACCCATCCTCCAAATGTACGGTCGGATCCGTCGAGCCGAGAACCTCATCCTCGTAGCAGGGAGTGGTTTTGGTGGTGCGGAAGATACCTACCCCTACCTCACTGGTACTTGGTCGGGCAAGTTTGGCTACCCACCCATGCCCTTCGATGGGTGCTTATTTGGTAGTCGCATGATGACGGCTAAGGAGGCTCATACAAGCAAGAATGCGAAGAAAGCCATCACTGAAGCAGAGGGTCTTGATGACAGTCAGTGGGAGAAGACTTATCAAGGTCCTGCGGGAGGTGTGATTACGGTTCGGTCTGAAATGGGCGAGCCAATCCACAAGCTTGCAACTCGAGGGGTCAAATTTTGGGCTGAGATGGATGCCAAGATTTTCAGCTTGCCCAAAGAGAAGCGTGTTCCAGAATTGAAGAAACATCGTGAGTATATCATCAAGAAGCTCAACGATGATTTCCAAAAGGTCTGGTTCGGTCGAAACAAGGCCGGTGAGACTGTGGATCTTGAGGATATGACGTATGGTGAAGTCGTCCGCCGAATGGTCGACTTGATGTTTGTCAAGCACGAGTCTCGTTGGATCGACAAATCCTACAAAACTCTCACGGGTGATTTTATCTACCGGGTGGAGGAGCGGTTCACGCCTGTCAAGGGCAAGCCGTCATTACTACAAAAGTACTCGGAACTCGACAACCCGTATCCCACAGTCACGAGAATCTTGGCAGCTTACCCAGAAGCAGAGACGCAACTTATCAACGCTCAGGATGTACAACACTTCCTCCTTCTCTGCCAACGTAGAGGCCAGAAACCGACAACCTTTGTCCCAGCTCTAGATGACAATTTCGAATTCTTCTTCAAGAAAGATTCTCTGTGGCAATCCGAGGATTTGGAAGCTGTTATTGGACAAGATGTCGGAAGAACTTGTATCTTGCAGGGGCCAACCGCCGTGAAGTACTCGAAGATTGTGGATGAGCCAATCAAAGAGATTCTCGATGGAATTCACCACGCACACATTGAAGGCTTGACTCGCGATGTCTATGGGGGAAAGGAGTCCGCAATCCCCGTGATCGAGTACTTTGGTGGCGAACTACTCGAAATAGAAGAGGATATTGACGTGGAAGGCCTGACCATCGCACAAGATAACCACAAGACGACATATCGTCTTTCGTACTCTCCGACCGCCACTCTCCCGTCCCTGGAAACTTGGCTCTCCCTACTCGCGGGACGGAAGAGATCGTGGCGCCACGCTCTGTTCACGTCGGAGGTCTTTGTGCAGGGCCAGAAATACCAGACCAACCCAATGAAGCGGATATTTGCACCTGTTCGAGGTCTATTCGTGGAGATTGCCCACCCCGCGGAACCGGCCAAGACTGTCATCACTGTCATGGAACAACCACGACCCAACCATTACGTGCAAGTCATCAATGTTAAGTTGACGGGCAAGAACGAGATTTTGGTCAACATGATCAAAGAGACCACGGCAGTTGGAAAACCCGTTGCACTTCCTCTCAAATTCACCTACCATCCCGAGACCGGATATGCACCGATTCGAGAAGTCATGGAAGATCGTAACGACCGCATCAAGGAATTTTATTGGCGTGCGTGGTTCGGCAATGAGACTTTGGACCTCAATGCCCCAGTCACAGGAAAATTCAATGGTGGCAAGGCCAAGATCACGGCTGAAGCAATCAATGACTTCGTCCACGCTGTCGGCAATACTGGCGAGGCTTTCGTTGATCGTCCTGGAAAGGAAGTTCTAGCTCCCATGGATTTCGCTATCGTTGTTGGCTGGAAGGCTATCACGAAGCCAATTTTCCCACGAACCATCGACGGTGATCTCCTCAAGCTGGTTCATCTTTCAAACGGTTTCCGCATGCTACCTGGAGCTGAGCCTTTGAAGAAGGGAGACGAGGTGGAGACTACCGCACAGATCAATGCCGTCATTAATCAAGACGCTGGGAAGATGGTTGAGGTCTGCGGTACTATCACGCGGGAAGGCAAACCTGTTATGGAGGTGACGTCTCAATTCCTGTACCGAGGCGCGTACACAGACTTCCAGAACACATTCCAGCGGAAGACAGAGACCCCTATGCAACTACACCTTGCTACAACGAAGGATGTCGCCGTCTTGAGATCAAAGGAGTGGTTTACCTTGGATGAGCCGGATCAGGAGCTGCTTGGGCAAACCTTGACCTTCCGTCTCCAAACGCTCGTTCGATTCAAGAACAGGACGGTTTTCAGCAGTGTCGAGACCCGTGGTCAAGTTCTTCTTGAGTTGTCTACCAAGGAGATCATTCAAGTCGCCAGCGTGGAGTATGAGACCGGAGTTTCCCATGGAAATCCCGTTATTGACTACCTCGAACGCCATGGTTCTTCCATTGAGCAGCCAGTCAACTTTGAGAATGCCATTCCATTGAATGGAAAGACCCCACTTCTTCTCAGAGCTCCGGCGTCGAACGAGACTTATGCTCGCGTATCCGGCGATTTCAACCCGATCCACGTCTCTCGTGTCTTCTCCAGCTATGCAAGTCTACCAGGCACTATTACCCATGGCATGTACTCTAGCGCCGCCGTCAGAAGCCTAGTAGAGACGTGGGCCGCCGAGAACAATGTTGGCCGAGTGCGCAGTTTCCATGCATCACTCACTGGTATGGTTCTTCCTAATGATGACATTGAAGTTAGATTACAACACGTTGGTATGGTTGCTGGTCGTAAGATCATCAAAGTGGAGGCCAGCAACAAGGAGACTGAGGACAAGGTCTTACTGGGTGAAGCCGAGGTCGAACAGCCAGTCTCGGCATATGTTTTCACTGGACAGGGTTCACAAGAGCAAGGAATGGGTATGGAGCTGTACGCAAGCAGCCCTGTTGCTAAGGAGGTCTGGGATCGAGCTGACGCTCATTTCATGGACAACTATGGTAAGAATCTACTTCGACCGCGTGCTGTATCCTGTGACTAATTTTACATTAGGCTTTGCAATTACCAACATTGTTAAGAACAACCCCAAAGAGCTTACCATTCACTTTGGTGGACCACGTGGTAAAGCGATTCGCCAGAATTACATGGCCATGACTTTCGAGACGGTGGGCGCTGATGGTTCAATCAAATCCGAGAAAATCTTCAAGGAAGTTGATGAGAACACTACCTCCTACACCTACCGATCACCAACAGGACTTCTCTCTGCAACCCAATTCACACAACCCGCGTTGACTCTGATGGAGAAGGCCAGTTTCGAAGACATGCGCTCAAAGGGTCTTGTTCAAAGAGACAGCAGTTTCGCTGGACATTCGCTTGGAGAATACTCAGCTCTTGCTGCCCTTGCTGATGTCATGCCAATTGAGAGTTTAGTCTCGGTTGTCTTCTATAGAGGTCTCACCATGCAAGTCGCGGTAGAGCGAGACGCTAGCGGAAGATCTAACTACTCCATGTGCGCCGTCAACCCAAGCAGAATTTCCAAGACGTTCAACGAGCAAGCTCTGCAATATGTCGTTGAAAACATTGCCGAGGAAACCGGCTGGTTATTGGAAATCGTCAACTACAACATCGCCAACATGCAATACGTCTGTGCTGGTGACCTCCGAGCTCTCGATGCTCTCACCGGTGTAACAAACTACCTCAAAGCCCAAAAGATTGACATTCAACAGTTAATGCAAACCCTCTCCCTCGAAGACGTCAAAGCCCACCTGGTCGAAATCATCCGCGAATGCGCCAAGCAAACCGAGACCAAACCCAAACCTCTCGAGCTCCAACGAGGATTCGCCACCATCCCTCTCAAAGGCATCGATGTCCCCTTCCATTCGACCTTCCTCCGCTCCGGCGTCAAACCTTTCCGATCTTTCCTGCTCAAGAAGATCAACAAGACGACGATTGATCCCAGTAAACTGATCGGCAAATATATTCCGAATGTGACGGCTAGACCCTTCGAGCTTACAAAGGAGTATTTTGAGGATGTATATAAATTGACGAATAGTCCGAAGATCGGGAACGTCCTAGCCAATTGGGAGAAGTATGAGGAGCCACAGACAAATGGGGTGAATGGTACGCATACGTAAAAGAGAAGCAAGAAAGGGAGGAGGAGCTATGTATTTATTCTTTGATGCTTGCTTACTAGTTTACTTAATGGGCGTCAGGGGTTGAATTGAGTCGTTATTTTAATTATTAGAGAAAGAATAGATTATTCACTTCGTCATTAGAAATCCAGGTTCCTCATGTCTTCTACTTGTTTTGTTAGCTTTTTCAGTTTGTGTTTGTGTGCATGTATCTAGAATTACTTAATACTTGGGAGAAAGAGCTAAAGCTGAATCGCAAGGCATAAGAATATAAAGCACAATCCTTCACCCTAAGGACGAAGTGAGATTGTTTCAACGTCATGCATTTTCTACTAGGGAGATAAAAAGGATTGCAATATAGGATATTCTATCATGATGATTGGTTGTTCCGCAAATCCGAATTGCACTTGAGTTTAGATTCTGACTTCAACTCGACGTATACAAGTCTATTAGATCTTTAACCTGAGAGCTCGAGTCTTCGCGAGTTCGTACCAAATTCGAGGATATAATTTTGTGGTTGGCTAAGAACGGCTAACTAATAGCAGAATATTTTGAAGAATAGTATTTTCTTCAATTAAATCACATAACACATACATACATACATACGGATTTGTATCCTCTATTGCCCCGCCGCTATGGCCCTCGAAGTAGCTGACCTCCCTCCTTCCCTCCCTCTCTATGTCGCTAGCTATTTGTATATGTATGTACTACTTATGGCGGCATGGCGGCATGGCGACATGACTGCGGACTCGAACTCCAGAATTGAATTGAATTGAGCTTCTCTTCATAAAGTAGACTAATTTCATCAGATATATATACACAGAAGCCCGGACTCGCCTTGGACTTGCGGAATACTAATGATGATAATATATATTTATCAATTCGTCAATTTGTGAGTGATTTGAGTCAAATCTATGGGGGGTAGAAATGTGCGAATGCAGTAGGTAAGATTATAACATGTGTATTGTTCAAATGGAAAGCAAGCTATATCCCCAAGAAAGAAGCGCTCCTATTACCTCCTTTTGTATTTCCATCTCCCATACCATCTCCCTCTTCCCCCCGCACACACACACACACACATATATATATATATAATGTATATGGTTTGCATCCACTTACCCCTCTCATCCATCCAATCCCACCCTTTTCCTGATCTATCAAACCATTCAAACTAATAAATCCTTCAACTCTCTCATCGGCCACAAATTCGCATGCGCACTCTCCTCTTTCGCCCTATCCCAGGCCCAACGCTCAACTTGTTCTTTTTCTAATTCCCCATCTAACAATTTCACTACGTATTTTCCTATGGTTGGGAGGAATTTCCAGCCGTGAAAGGAACCTCCGGTTGCTATGTAGAGATTTTGGCAATGAGGGTGAGAGGAAAGAATGAAATCTTGATTGGGGGTTACGGCGTCCCTAGGATAGTGGTAATGATGAATAAGTCCCTTTCCTGTTCATCTTAAATGGTTTTTTGAACAAAAGGGGTTACGAAAAAGGGGGTTCAGGGGTTCATACCAACAGATCCGAAAAGAATGGAAATCTTTATTGGATAGTTTTTTTCCAAAGATCCCTCTAGCGGCGTTACGACACTCGTCTTGAAGAGATTGCGGCACGTTATGTTGGGATTGATCTGAATCGTCTGGGGGAGAAGAAATCATTTGGTTTGATTTGGTGTGTAGAGAGGTGTTCTTGAAGCTGTAAGCTACACAGATCTTTAAGAGGCCTTCTGGGGTTGCCGGGATGACTTCTCCTATGAAATATTTAGCATCGATATTTGCACCTATTAGAAAGAACATCCATAATATAATACCTCGCACATCTCTCGATTCATGAACAAGAACCGGGATGTTTTTAAAGCGCTCTCGTTCCGCTTGATTGAGTAGGAAACATCCAGTCACAACTCCAGCAGCCGTGATCCGATCCTTACTGTGAAGTTCCTTTCGATCAGGAGCACTGTCGGCTAATAATTTGGCTGTTCCAGCTCCAGTAGACAAAATAATACGTTCAGCCTCTAGGACTCTTCCATCTTTGGTTTTGACCCCAGTACAACCGCCATTGTCATCAAAAGTCAACGTTTCAACATCGCCTTGAACATACTGAACTCCATTACCAATCGCAGTTTCAATGACCTTCCTCGTAGCCAAAGTAGTATCAGCCCACCCAGAAAGAGGATTAATAAAAACACCCTTACAACCCTCGTAATCTGCATCCTCAAAGACCCCATCATAACGTCTCTTCAGCTCATCCGGTCTAACCGTCATCGCCGAAGGGTGTGCTCCAAGCTCCTTGTAATTCTTAATAATCTTCTCCCCGTGGCCCACAAAATCAATAATGGCCATTCCTGTTCTATGAAAGAAACGTTTGAATAACGGGTCTTTAGACCAGGCTTCTAGTGCTTCGAGGGCCAGTCGACAGTAGAAGATGTTAGTGTAGTCGGCGCGACAGACCTTGTTAAAATCATGAGACGCGGCTACGGGGTTGGGGAATGAGCTGGTGCGGTCCAGGAGCTTGATGCTTGCGGAGGGGTGAGCAAGAGATAAGTGGTAGGCTATTGAGCCGCCGAATGCCCCTGCGCCTATTATGAGGTATGAGGGTTCCTTGCTACTCATCTTGAGGATCTTGCTTGGGTTTGGCTATCAGAGAAGTTGCATCAAATTATTGTATAAAAGGAAGGAAATGAAAACAGGTGGTGCAAGCAAATCCTTAGTCGGATGGTCAGACTCATACTTAGCTGCTTCTGAAATATCGTACCATTATTTCCTCCTTGCTGGACATGTGATTTATATTCACGTGACTTAATCCTAAGGCACCAACTTTCAGATGCGGAATCTTATCTTAGCGTCTTCTTGATAAATTTTCTGGTGGGAAAAATCCACACAAAAATTACAATTTGACAACCGCATTTCCATTCCATTTCCCCTCCATGCCAAAAGCCATGGGGCCGAAAGAAGCTGCACGAAATAGCAGACGCCATAATCCTCTCGAGCACGATATCACCGCTACAGGAATTCTCAAAAATAACTCTTCGAAGCGGAAATCAAGGCATGAAGACGATGAAGGAGATAAATTCATTGATTCGAAACAATCCCGCAAGATCTTGAGAATTGGACAAGAATTGGCAGACGAAGATCAAGAAGAAAACAAAATTACGGTACCAAATACAGCTTTCGATTTCTCATCAAGATTCGAGGAGGACGACGAAGAGAAAGAAACGTATGAAGATGAAGAAGAATGGGGCGAAGAAGATGAAATAGTCGAGGAAATCGAACTTGACCCCGCAGACCGCGAAACTTTTAGCAAATTTTTCCCTGCCGAAGATGATCCTTCCCAGATGTTGAAGCAGAGTTGGGGAGGATCTAGGGACGATAATGAGGAAGAGGATCAAGGGACGGATCTGGCAGCCTTGATATTGGAGAAAATTGCACAGCACGAAGCAGCACAAGCAGGGAATGGAGGGGCACAGGCTCAGTCTGGCCCAATAGACGAGGATTATGAAATTCATCCTAAAGTTGTTGAGGTCTACACGAAGTAAGAATAGAATACTATACTCGACATGCTCTGGACGTACTGATACTTCTCTAGAATTGGTCTTATATTGTCGAGATACAAGTCCGGAAAACTTCCCAAACCCTTCAAAATCCTCCCGACAGTCCCACATTGGGAAGAAATCATTCAAATAACTCGACCGGAAAGCTGGACCCCTAATGCTTGCTATGAAGCTACGAAAATATTCATATCGAGTACACCGGTGACGGCTCAAAAATTTATGGAGAGAGTGCTATTGGATCGAGTACGGGAAGATATCCACGAGACGAAAAAACTGAATGTACACTTCTTCAATGCTTTGAAAAAGGGCCTGTATAAACCTGCTGCTTGGTTCAAGGGATTTCTGTTCCCATTGATTGGATCTGGTACCTGTACGTTGCGGGAAGCACAAATTATTTCTGCAGTGCTCGTCCGAGTATCTGTCCCCGTTCTCCATTCCGCTGCTGCCATCAAAAGGCTCTGCGACATCGCAGCACAAGAATCATCTGCTGGAACAGAAGGGGGTGGAGCCACGAACATTTTCATCAAGGCCTTGTTAGAAAAGAAATATGCTCTTCCTTACCAAGTTATCGATTCTCTAGTATTCCATTTCTTGCGATTCCGAAGTGTTGATTCAGCGAGTGTTAGTCTCGAGGATGTGGGAGGAGTGACGGTTCCTGGATCGAAGGATATTAAGTTACCAGTCATCTGGCATCAATGCTTATTGGCATTTGCGCAGCGATACAGAAACGATATCACGGAAGATCAAAGAGAAGCTTTGTTGGATTTGCTGCTGACAAAAGGTCATTCCCAGATTGGACCGGAGGTTAGAAGGGAATTATTAGAAGGAAGAGGAAGGGGAGTCGTTGTTGAACCTGAGCCTTCAACTGGAGGGGACGACACCATGATGGTTGATTAATGTCCAAAAAACAAAAACAAAAACAAAAACAATTAATACATTCTTCAAGAACGAATGAACTCACAATGCCGATCATTTGCAGAACGTAGACGACGGCTCTACCTCGATGTTAGAATTGGTTGCTTTGTAAGCTATTAGTCAGTTACTAACCATTGGTATTGATATTGATATTAGGGGAATTCTCGAGTCCCCCTTCTCTGTAGATATTATCCATCATTGCTACTCCAGGAATATAATATCATCTCTGCTGCTGTGCTACTATCCTACTTGTGCCTCGTATTCATAACACTCCAGATGTTTGCTGCGCCACAGTCGGCGCCGTCTTCAGCTTGTGAAAAGCTGACTTTCTCTTCATCTTCTCTCTTCTTTTTCCAACACTGGAGATGTTTACACTATCTGACTTTTGCTTTCCCAACCCAGTTATCATCATAGCTTGAACCGATGGCTCACCTGGGACCCTCCACCAAAGGCATTTCCGAATCCAGCCCATCACACACCTCAAACACATATCTCGTATTGGAAGAAGATCATGAAAGACCCAACACACCACCTCCCTATTCCAGTCCCACAACCCTCTCAATGACCACTCCCCCATCTCTTCCTACCCAACAACAAAACCAATTCCACCCAGGCCTCCCAAAATTAAACTACTCATTCTACTTACCACCCACATTCACATTTTCCTCTGACAGAACCACCATCACATCCTACGATCCCAAGCTATCCACTGACCCCACCGCCCTCATAACTTTGATCAACCAACTATGTACCATTCCGCCCAAACCCATCGTTCGAATCCGGGGTGTGAACAATACTGGTTCCAGCTTCGTTGATTTCGACGTGAAAATCAATCTCATGAACCTCATTGTCCCAGATGAGAATCCAAAACGTCGGATGAATTACGTACGCTTAATCGGGCCCGGAGAAATGGGGTTTAGGGGTGATACTAAGGAGGCTATTGGACCGAATGTGGAAGGGGGTTTGCATCAATGGGCGAGGTTGTATTGTGAGGATAAAAGTTCTTTGAAACTGTTTGTATTCCCTTCCCTTTATTCCACCCTTTTTTTCTCCTTCCCTCCTCCCTTGAGAGAAGGACTAAAAGATTTGAGTATGGATTGATAAAAGAATATCAGATTCGTACTCACCCGCACCATCCCCAATTTCGACACATCCTACCTACAAGGGCGCCTTCTCTCCCTCGTCTCCAGCACTCCCTACCAAGGCCACACCACCATCACCTTCCCGGTGACCCACTCAGAAGTCATCATCCAGTCCCCGCACAAAGTAAATTCCTTCTTCTCATCCGTAACCAATGTCTTTACCGGCACAAAGAAATATGAGGTTGTGAAAGCGGTCTGGCCGTATGCTAATGTAGCGAAGGGAGAGCAAGGGAGGAAATGTGTGGTTCAAGATGAGGAAGAGTGGTTTTTGGCATGGAGAGACTTGATTAGGTATGCGGTGGTGGGGAAGAAGAAGGGTTGGGTGACGATAGAGGATAGGTTGGAGCTTTTGATGGAGCCAAGGAGTTGAGGAGTTAAGGTGAGAGGAGGAGGGATTGTCACTGCTCACTGGAAGGAGATGACTGATGCTTTGGAATTGAGAAATCTACTATGGGTGATATGCAGGCTAATAGATAGTATATAGGGGAAAGCGATGGCAGAAGGCGGAAGGAGGGAATTTCAGCGCCAAGGGAGGAAGCCACTGAAGTCGGTAAATTACTTTCAAAACCCTTGTCAACTAAGTAAACAGCTGCGCTCTTCCGTCTTTATAATTCAAAGCAGAGATCGAAGACTATTTCGTTAGTATAGAATCTTCTTAAAGTATAACTGGAATAAAATTTACACATTGTATTGGTAAGTCCATATTTCCTTTTACATGTAGAGTGATTAGTAACCTAGTCTCTCTACATGATTTCCATTCCTTGGTATTTCGTTACAAGTTCCTCTAATATACGCAGAGAAACCTCATCCTCTATCGTTTTCAAATCATTTGTCTTCAAATACAAGGCTACGAGCGTTGTAAGATACTTCTTCTAGCTTCCAAGAATACTCGAATTCTCCAACAGAACCACGATGACAACATGCCAAAATAGAAAGCTAGGTAAGAAGGCTGACCAGAAACTCTAGAAAGAGGATTATCTAATGTTTGCTGCATGAGTTAATCAAGTTTACGAGTGCTTAGCCAAGTTGCTAGGTGCATTAGTTTTCACCCCCCCCCTATTCCTCAAAATCTATCCTCTATTGCTTCCTTAACCTGCAACTTCCTTTCCTTGTAGCTCTCTTCTTTTTTCGGCTTCTTCTCCATCTCCTTTTGCTACCCTCTCTGCATATTTGAACAGGAAGGCCCGGGTTGTCGCTGCGTACAAATTGTATTAGAGAAGAAAGGAACCACTGCAGCTCGAGTAGCTGAAAACTTGGCAGTGGTTTTCTTTCTGGTTTGTTAGTTTGAGACTCGCGAAACACTAATAATTACTCTGAACTTCTTTTTCCCAGCATTAAAACCAAAATATTCCACCAATATCCTTTTCAAGAAGCAGACAAAGTTTCTCTCTAGCAGTACACAAATGCATTGGTAGAATCAGACATCTTGACAAAAGGAAGTTTTCGAATGTTTTGAAATGGGAAGTAGAAAGAAAAGAACAAAAATATAGAATAAAATGCCTTCATAAGAAACCTTATAATCCTCATATTTTGATTCTTTTGGAACGAAACAAAATATATCTCCGCAATACTCACCGAGAAAGGGTTTGGTCACTTAGACTAATGAAGAAATGAAGAGTCTTTGGATCTATGAAACTTTTAGGATTGCTCCCTGTTATACAAAGGCTCTTGCCACCAATTTCCTTACAAACACCCCATCCATACCACGAAACAATATTCGACCCACCCAAAACCATATTAACGCCAAATACTCTGTTCTCCCACCGCTGTCCCTAACCCCCTTTTTCCTTTTCAATTCACAACATCATCCACCTCCAACAGTCCCGCGGGCACACACCCCTCAGGATCCGTCCCATTTTCATTAAAATTTCCCCAACTCAACACCAAATACTCCTCTCCCTCCCCTTGCGTACCACTAATCGTCTGCCGACAAACAAAAAAATCCTGATCCGCACTCGTCAACGGCGGAGAGACCCTGCCATCACTACCAATGGCAAACCCCTCAGACCCAGCATTAATCCCCTGGAGAGCAATAACATTAATCACCAACCCGTCTACTTCGCCCACATCAGCGAGGTAGATACCCCAGGGTTCAGTGCCGCCCAAATCAAGATTTAGGTATGTGGAGTTGAGATAGGCGGGGGTGCCGATGGTGCCAGAGGGGTTTTGGAAGACGAGGAAGAGTTCGTCAGAGTAACTGGAGGGGATGGTGGTTAAGGGGAGGGAACCGTAGTTTGTTGCTGTGAGGGCGAGGGAGAATTCGGTGGGGAAGAACGCGCGGCGATGGGATGGTGTTGGGGCCGCTGACGTGAGGGCAGCGAGGTATAGTGTTAGAGTTGAGAGGATGGATGAAATCATCTTGATGAATGACTTGATCGAAATGGGAAATCAATACTTTGGTTTGAATTTGATTCTGTAGATTTTGTTTCGAGAGTAAGCAAACTCGTTATGTGGAGAGATCGTGTCCATCTCATCGAGGAGAACCAGCCTTCTTATATCTTTTGTCTCATTCTCGTATTATACTCTAAGACATCACGATCGTGATGATTGATCACCTCATCCGTCATCCCTAACGGTAGTTGGTTCCAGCACTAGCCTTTGTGAGGCTCGCCACAACAATTCCTTGATGATCTATCATACTGCACTTCCTAATGGCCATTGACCTTTAGCGCAGCATGATGCTAGACGAATCAGGAGACTGTCTCTATATTTATCCTGTCACCTCGTATCAAAGCACCTTACCGGATACTATAGAAGCAGAGCGACGGAGTGTACACGACACAAGCTTTGAAGCGGATGCTTATCCATACGAAGGCTTTGGAGCGGTAAGAGTCGACCCGGACCAACGTTGCATTGCGATATTCTAAATCAGGGGATCGACAAGTTGCATGCTTAAGTAGAGAAGCAGGTGACGTAACAAAGCTGATAGCTGGATAAACTGGCTGCGCCACATTGAAGAATGATGAATTGTATAAGGCAATTAAAAAAGTCTTTCTTGTTCTATCTTATAACTGCACGACTTTGATTCAATCAAATAAGATATTAAGGACAGTGAAGCTAAATGCTAGGGTTTTCTAGCCCCCATGAAAGCAGAGCTTTTGGTTGCTGTTCTCAATGCTCGTATTGACCAAGCAGAACCCACACAGCCACAGATCTTGTGGTGCAGGAATGGGGCACGGTTATATTCATCATGAGTCACTTGTGACTGCCCTTTGATTGAGAACTATCTTCTTCGGAGTGGTGCAGTGCATTTAAGGATCGTTGCAAGTCTGGAGGTTGTGGTGGGGATAGTACGGCTGCAAATGACAAAGGAAGTCTCCAAAAGACAGCGCCGGAAGTCTCCTTGTGATTGAATTAGAATAGCCTTATACTTCATCAAATTATCCCGCAAATCCATTGCTGTGACTAGCATGCCCTGTTTGACCTGGCTAAAGCAAAAGAAATCATAGCCGAGAACTTTCTCGCTCATAGTGCTGATCAAAGCTGTGAAGAGTCCCCGAATCTTTCTCGGTCAAGTTCATATTTCTCTTTGGAAAGTCTTTTACAGCAAACTCCGAGCAAGATCTCCTAAATTCTTGAGTTGTTTCCCCTTCAACCCAGGCTTAATAGGATTTATTGATCTAATGTATACTCCTATATATTGGATCTTTCAAGTCTTTGATCTATTTCTGGGTGCAATACCTGGAGAGAAATTGAAAAGGTTATAATAGAAAAAAGCATTGTCTCCACAAAATGATACTTTGTAATTTGAATGCTGAGTGGTCCAATTTTTTTCTTTTACGACACCTTACATCAGGGATGCAAAGGAGTTTCAAAGAGCCGTCGGCGCCAAGATCACCACAAAGCTTGAGCGCTCAGCATCTTCAAGAAACACTAGTAACGTGAGAATCGCAGCACAAGCCAAAGTAGCTCGACAGATCTTGGGAGACTTGGAACCAGATCAACGACTGCTAGCCGAGACTGAGGCGAAAGAGCTTGCTCCCAAGATAGCAGCCCAGCTCACAGGCGGCAGGAATCATACTGCGGTGGCAGCCGTGGCCAGACAAGGAAAAATCCAGCTTATATCAGATCAACTCATTACTAAAATCAAACCGCGCCTCAGATCCCGAGTTGTAGCGTTGGCATGTCCAGAGACGGTTTTCGTGGGAGATGGATGTTTGTCAATATAAATGTAGCCACAGGAGGCGTTTTATCCTAAGGGGACACGAGCGAATTATGATTGAAGGAAGGCTCGCTATGCAAGTAATTAACAGGCTTGAAGAGGAGCCAAGACTTGCCGCTCTAGGAGAGGTTAAAAGAATGATTTCCATAGTTCGTGGTGAGCAGTTTGGGAAGAACGTGAAAATCAGAGAGAGGAAACCCAGAGAATTGAAAGAAATAAAGAGGAAATTCGCCAAAACTCAAATAGCTCAAGCATATGCCGAGGACAAGACTGAATACCTCGAAGGGCTCTTCAACGCTCGGAGGAAAGAAGATAACGAAACAAGCAATTCAATCAAGATCCGTTATGCCTCCGACTTCATTGACACTCTCGAAGATCCCATCGAATCCAGGGCATTGGCGGAAGTCGAGTTGTTGGCTGCTGGACATGTAGAAAGTAAAGCGCCTTGCGAAGCTTGGCAATAAGCGGGGGAGCGCTCCCAAGACAACCAAGAACTCCTTCTCATGCTTGGAGCTATGTATCCGTTATATGTCCCAAAACACAAATTCCCGTGCGGAAATCTATGTCTTCTTTTCTCTATACCCATTCTATTTATCCTCTTCCTCTCTATCGCCCCTATTTAATCTAGCAATCTCCCTCAAATCCCCACCTCCTTTCCCATCCCTTCCTCTTCTCTATCACTACATCTCCTCAAATCATGTGCAAATCTATAAATCTCATTCAGCTCTTCCCTCGGAATTGAATTTGCATCTTTTCTTATTCTCTATCTAATTCCTTTTAGAGTGGTGGAAGTGTGAGTCGTGACTTATTTGAATAGGTATTTAGATAAGGTGAAGGCTTGATATTTTTAGTTTTGACTTGAATTCAATCGAATTGTAGAGTGAGTGATGCTTTAGACTGAGGGGAAGATTTTTCAAAGGCTGATAGAAGGCGTTAGTACCCGGTATGTACAGGATAGGAGAAGAACTTGCCGGATGTATTAGCGTGGTCGAGAAGGTTATGAGCGACAAACGATTCTATATTTTTGAAATATTGAAGTATAGGTATATGATGGATATTTAAACACCGATCGACTTTTGTATGTACATAGTAACAATATTATGGGATATTATATCGTCCCTCTCTAGAAAATACACTCTCAATCAGTGCTGCTTCTCTAATCCTCAGCAGCACTGAGTGACTGCAAAATCTGACCTGCCTCAATTCCTTCGCTCTCATCAGCAAACCCTAAACCTCCGAAACTTCCCATTATTGATCTGCCAAACT
Organism: Chlorencoelia australis; assembly: GCA_003988815.1. Lineage (NCBI taxonomy): Eukaryota > Fungi > Ascomycota > Leotiomycetes > Helotiales > Cenangiaceae > Chlorencoelia > Chlorencoelia australis. The sequence goes on from QYAN01000080.1 coordinate 39,733, forward strand.
GTGCCTCCTGATGCTGCATGAATCCAATAATTTCGGGATTAGAATTCGCGAGGAGACGCTGAAAGATGGTGTTAGAATAGAGAGGATCAGGTTCACGACAAAAGGTATAAAAATCTAAATCCATATTATCTGAATCGGAGAAGCCTAGATTGACTAAACTTTGATCCCAACTGTTTGTCCATTTTGATGCATCCATTGCCGCAAATTCATTGAAGGCAGGATCGCCGTCAGCCAATGCCATAGAACCTTGGAAGGGTGGAGATTGGACATTCTGGGAAATGACATTTGAAGTGCAACTCGCATTAACGTTATGGCTCTGATGTGCCAAATCCCATATATTGCTAGTAGGGTCGACCCCGGGGTTGTATACAGACAGAGAGCTATCCCGCATAGGAGAACTTCCAAGGGTCTGTAAAGCGTGTGAGCCAAATACCACTACACCATTTCTACTTCGTAGTATAGGATCTGAAGCTGCCATTCCCTGAGATTTAAAGAACTGCAGGTTGAACACAGCGCTTGCGTCATAGCCATTGCTAATAGGTGTTTGAACTGATGGCAATGTTTCTGCCGAGCCACTTAAACCATGTATAAGATCAAAGGCAACCTCGCTCTCACGTCGTGGCCTTGATTGTGGCTGATCAATTGAATGCTTGAACACTTCAAATGCTGGCCAAGCAGATTCCATGTCTAAAACATAATGATCTAAATTATGTTTCCAACTATCAAGAATAATGTGCATGTTTTCAATGCTACTGCGAACCGCATGAACAACGTCATATGCTATTTTAGTATAGTATTCGAACGTGGGTGGAACAATCAAAAGACCGAAGGAAGAGTTGTATCTTCTGAAAAGGTCCACCACGTGTCGAGCAGATCGTGTGCATGGCTCTAAATCAGGGCTCGATTTTCGGTTGCCATGAGACAGTAGTTGACAAGTAGCCAGCGTGCTGAAGTAGGCAATGTGTAAGTGATACTGATGAGGCAACAGTGATGGAGCTTTGTCGGATTCTATGGTCGAGGAATCAAAGTATAAAGGCTCTGATTGGGCTTGACTCCAGTTATCAAGCTTTTCCAGTAAGCTAGTGCTGAGGTTTGAACCTTCAGTTTTCTTTGCAATGCAAGTTGCATCATTAAGAATCTGAAGAACTTGAATAAGACGGTTAAAAGTACTTGGAACGCCTGCTGGACCTCTTGAGCTATTTGGATTCTTTCGAACCGCAAGGCAATCGGTCCATGGATCCCATTCCTCGAGTCCATCTTCGACCACCATACCAATGACATCCACATCCTAGTAAATGTCAGTTACCAAATCCTAAACACCAAATCAATTATAGGAATATCCCTCGAGCTTTGAAGTACTGGGTTATTGAGTTTAGGCACTTTCACGGCACTAGCTCAGAATAAGAGAAATTTAAGATTGGAACATATGTGAGATAGAGATTTAGGATTCCCTTCGATACGTACCTCGGATCTTAAGTGAGGGCGATGTCCTAAGCGGGATGCAATGATCGTGTCGAGCGCAAAACAAGCTAGAAATATATGCGTAGACCTCGAATTGGCCGTAGATATGGTTGGTTGTTCGTTTAGACGCTTGTCAAGCCCGAGATCAATAGCAAGTCTAATGGCTTGCCCTGTCAACAACCATGCGCGGCTCAAATGACCACATCCCAGGTTTACTAAAACAAGGATTAAAATAGCTTGAACATGGGAGACCTCAAGTAAACCCTCTTCGCTAGGGACAAGACTTCTTGCATGAGCATACATCCTTTCTGCGGTCCACACCATCGAGCTAACAGGTCCTTGTGCATGGGGGATGTTGTTTATCGCTCGGTGCTGATATTTTCCATAACTAATTACTGCCCACAGTAACGCATGGTCGCCGGAGGAGTTGTTGGCGTTTCCTCCTAATTTTTGGTATTGATATGATATCCGGAGGAGATCATGTTTTTCAACGATTGGTAACCATGGGTGTGTGTAAGAAAAATATACGTCAATAAGATGCCATGTTTCTGAAGGAAGATCTAGAAGCTTCCCGGAAGGGCTGTTAGAAAGAGCCTCGAAAGGAGAATGAGGACTCAGAATTGAACTAGACTCTCTGATTGGAGCTTGCAGGTTGCTTTCAGCCCTCTGAGCTCCAGATACTAGGGCGGATAAAAGATTCAGCCCCTCTGACTGTCTCTCACCAAGCCAAGAACTCTCGGGAAGCTTTGCTGCTGGCAGATTCACTTGAGAGCCATCTGATCCGGGTCTTCTTCCTCCCTGGATATCAGAGTCAGCCCGCTTCCGTTTCATCTCAGCGATCGATCCGGTTTCTAGCAAAGGGAGTAGTCTTTCAAGTTCTTTTGCTAGCTGAGACTTTCGCCAGGTCTCAGCAAGGCTGTCATCATCATTGTTCCAGACGCTTGAAAGCCATCCAGTTTTCTCGTCGCCATTGAAGAAGGCCAGAATATTTTCTTCCAAGCCATCCACCTCCTTCAAACTTAGTCCCCAGAGCTTTTCGAGTCCCCTCACGTACCCTTCTGGCAACCCTCTCTTTTTGACATGCGCATCGTACGTACAATTCCGACCATGATTTTGACAGGTTGAGCACATCTTTGGATTGAAAGACTTAGAGTCAGAATTCGTTAAGTCAACAGACTAGGGGGGAGATAGCTGGCTATCCTATCATATGGGAACGTCTTAAGAATCTCAAGAGAGTAAAATTCTGAATAGGGGGTCAACACTAAGATCACTCACAGGTTTCTTGCCATCGCACTTGTCCTTCCTACTGCGACACTTAGAGCAGGCTTGTGATACCCTTTTCCTTGCGTTCTGCTGGGGCGGAGCATTCCCTTGTGTAGTACTCGAATCGCTGGCTTTCGGCCCATCCTCCCTTATGTTTCCAAGCTTCAAATTCCTCCTGGCCTCCGAGCGTTCCATTGACACGTCGTTTTATTAAGGGTTCAACTATCGAGCGGAGCATAGGAGGCTTTACATGTGGCCGCATTCAATCTGTGGAGATATAGAGGGTTGTGGAGCGCAGGTTCTTCATGTCATCTCTGAAGATGCGAGGTCGAATAGAAAAAGGAACCGGGTACAAGTACAAGTATGTCGTCGTAATAGCCAGCTTGATGAGGGCGAAATGGCGATGCGATGGTATCGACTAGGGAGGAGGAGAATTGTATCTGATCTCAACTTCCCGCTACACCCCACATCATCTATCACCATCTCCATTATCCTGGAGAAAATCAACAAATCAACTCAAGTTCCTTGGAAGATTGGCGGTAAAGATTTTATCCATTCATTTATTAGTCAGCAATTTCTATCAATACCACACGACTAACTTGACAATCTCCTCATCATTTTTTCCCCCTTATACCCAAAGCGAGACAATTGAGAAATCACGACTTACTGATAATGTCCTGTTGAATCTACAGTTCTCCCATAATTTCACAGAAGCCTTCCTGTCCCTCTTCAGTCGACATCTAAGATGGCGACAACAATGACAACGCAGACAAGAACTTCCTTGAACTTGAAATCGGATTCAAAACGCCCAAAGGCGCGAGGATTCCCCCCCGATGCTTCAATTATCCTCGTGGGCTCACGAGGATCTGGTAAACGTAGCCTTGGATTCATTGGTGCGACATATCTCGGCCGGAAATTTATCACTGAAGACCACTTTTTCCATGAAGCTACAGGTCTGTCTCGAGGCGCCTATCTTCAGCAGTATGGCAATAGGGAATTCTTCAGGAGGACCTTGGAAGTCTTGAGACAAATACTCAACATACATAGAGCAGGATGCATGATCGAATGTGGGATGTCTTCTCTGTCAAAAGAAGCACAGCAGCTTCTTTATGAAGTTTGCAAGACTAACCCTGTGATCTGGATCAGAAGGAGTAGTGTAAGGATTCGGCAGCTACTGAATCTTGGAGACGAAGAAGCTTCCGGCCTTGAGACTGCTGATCTTGCTCATCGACATTGTTCGAATTTTGAGTACTACAATCTACACGATGCAACCTGCGATGGCATGGATACACCCCCAGATCCAGGACTTCCCACTGTCTCATCAAGACTCAGGCATGCAAAGCAGGACTTCTCTAGCTTTCTCGATTTCGTTACTGGCCAGGGAGTTATTCGAAGTGGACTTGAAAGCCCGTTTTCCATTGCTGCCCTCCCTCCCGAATGCAGGTCATATTCATATGCACTGAGTCTACGGATGACGACCATACCGGAAATTGAACTTGAACAGCTAGAATCTGGTGCCGATGCCGTCCAACTTAAAATCGACTCATTGGCAGTACCCGAAATTCAAAAGCTCTTGGGTAAGCAAGTTACTACGATAAGAAGAATGCTTGGGGTCCCTGTAATCCTCCAAGTGGAAGATTATATATTTGAAGAAGCTTCAATATCTATGTCTGAAAAGGAAGACATATATTTTGGGCTCCTAGAACAAGGATTGCGATTAGGAGCCGAGTATATCACAGTTGACCTCAAATATTCCTCCGATCGGGTATCCCATCTCGTCCGTTGCTCTGGCCGGACAAAAGTCATTGGGCATTATCTAGCAGACGAGGAGAATTCTTGGGGATGGGATGATGAATCTCGCATGGTCCAATACCGGTTAGTACGCATTTCCTCCAGGTCACTGCTTCTTTTTCTCGGAAGATCGTTCTTTCAAATTTATTGAGTGATTTAAAACGTTCAAGTATTGGATGTTGAAGTGAAGTTTCAAGTCAATTTTCACAATTATCAGCCTAATATCATAGAGCTCTTCAAATATTGTCCTCCAACTTAGCTTTGAACTGGAAATATTAATTTGAGTATTTGTTTAGGCGGGCGAACGTCCTAGGTTGCGATCTTGTGCGATTTGTCCGGACCACATCCAAGGAAAGCGACAATGACACTATCCAAAAATTTCTTGCAAAAGTTGAAGCAATTCCTGATCATCTCCCTGTCATTGCATATAACGTTGGAGATTTTTGTTGGCCCTCACTCATCGCAAACCGAATATTCACTCCTGTAACTCATCTAGTAATGCAATCTACGATCAGCAAAAGTCAAATTCGAAGGTATCTTCCTACAGCAGCAGAGGCTAGACAAGCACTTTATCAAAAATCTATCCTTGACCCGCTACATTTTTACCATCTTGGTGCTAGTGTATCTTACAGCCTCTCCCCAGCGATGCACACTGCGGCTTATAAAGTGTGCGGTATGAGCAATGATTTTGAATCATTGCAAGTCTCTTCCATGGAAGACATCCACCGTCTCTGCCAACAATCGAATTTTGGTGGGGCGGCAATCACGCAGCCATTCAAAGTTGACATCATGACAAGAATCTCAGCAAGGAGCTATCACGCCCAAGCTATTGGCGCATCAAATACTTTACTCCCGCTTCGACTACCCCTGGATGGAAAGCCTCTTGGTGGTACTATCGAGGCTCTTCTAAGACAGGCCAATCAACGAGGCAGAGCTGGGGTCGTATGTGCGCATTATGGAGATAATACTGATTTCATGTAAGTCACCAGCTTCCCAGAGATCTTTTACGCCTTTTAGCAGTTCTAGAGAGTTCGATGCTTCAAGTCTCCTGAAATACTTTTTCTACTCCCATTATTTTCTAGTATGGCAATACTAATTACGTGATGTCTTACAGTGGTATCATGACTTGCTTACGAAGAAGCATTTCCCCACGCAATGCCGTACAGCCTTCAAAAACAACTGGCTTGGTTATAGGAGCCGGTGGTATGGCACGCGCTGCCATCTATGCAATGATCCTGCTTGGTTGTCGAAAGATATTTGTATACAATCGTACAATTGCGAATGCAGAGGTCGTGGCTCGTCATTTCAACTCGTGGACTACAGGTTCAAATGGTGATGCAGGGATAGTGCATGTTTTGAAATCATTGAAAGACGAATGGCCAGCTTCCTTCAGACCACCAACAATGATAGTATCGTGTGTTCCTGCACGTAGTGTAGGTGATAGACCACCTGCTAATTTTGAAATGCCACTTCCGTGGCTTGGGAGTTCCACAGGTGGAGTCGTTATTGAGGTATGTACAACCAACTTCTGGTTACTATCCAGGTGGCATTGCTAATCGTAGACTAAAGTTGTCATATAAACCACCCTTAGAAACGCCACTTCTAAGCCAAATGCGTCACTTCCGCGAGGAGACTGGACGAGCATGGGTCCTAGTCGATGGATTACAAGTGTTACCGGAGCAAGCCATCGCACAATTCGAATTGATGACAGGAACGAGAGCACCAAAGCGAAGAATGCGACTCGAGGTCTTGCAAAATTATGACAGGTACGAGGAACAATTTGATTAATCAGATGAGAGATATCAATCACGGAGAGATTTAATACCCGAATCTGATTTACGGGGAGTCATAGAATTTGTAGGTCATGATGTTTGCATAAAGAATCGTGTTATATTAACATTTTGAGTATCTTGCAGAGGCATTTTCCACCTATTTATTCCCGATAATCCCTATAATTTGGTGCACTTAATGATGGCCATACTTAATATCAGAGCTGCAAGGAAAGAGCAGAGTAAAATCTTGCATCAAGTCCTCTATTTATTCGATCTTTTAATACCTTCAAGTTTTTTAGTTTTTTTGCAAAATTGTCCGAGAATTCAGACTCGAGGAAAGCTCAAACGCCCAGTTGGAGTTGGCTATCCTTCATCTCCATATCCATAGCATATTGCATGCCGGGCCACGACATTGAGAATATTCTCCGTTAGGTGGAATCCATCTCCTTAGTTCGAGATAATTGTATCTTTAACGTTGTTCTCTTCAGCTTCAATATCCCATCAAGATCAATACCTACCTCCTTCTGAATCATCATCCACCTCAAAATCCTCTCCCTTATGAGGATTCCCGTCCGCTTATGAACTGTTATCCTGGACGAAATGATAAACTCGCGACGTTTTCTCCAATAACAGGCAGCGCTACCTTCTCTCCCACTTCTCGAGTCGTTTTATCAAGGCCCATCCACCGCTTCATATATGCCCTCTAGGATTTCTATTGCGTTTCAGATGTCTAGGTGATAGATATTCATCACTTTGGTCCGTCCTCGATTTTCTCATATTTCCCCCTTCTGTAGAAAATAAAATTATGCTAAGTAGGCATAGATGAAATTTGCAAGTGTCTCTTCAAATAGTTCTTTGAAGAGATTTGATATCTGTCTCATAAAGTACTTTTAGTACTATACTGTACATGTCGCCTTGCCATTTGACGTCAACAAATCTTACAAGTAAAATGAATTTATCCTTTTGTGAATGTGACTCTACATCGCACGACCATTTGTCCGCGATCATATCATCATCACCTTCATCTAACACGAGATTCTTTGAGGTTTTCGTCGAATTCCGCGGGGCTATACCAGAACCTGTCGTCACTGTTTGCCGCATTTTTGGGATAATGATAGTAGAGCTCGTTTTCAATTTCCACAGTTTCTAATGGTCCCTGGATTTGCCGGGTAAAAATGACAAGTGCTTTTCGATTTCCTTGCCGCTTCCAGAACCGTCCCAAAACCTTCAGCAAGTCTAGCCACGCATACCATCACTCCGAGACGCATACTACCCAGAAACTAGTCTCTTGTTCGTACACCACAAGAAGTTCAGTCGAACCGACAATATGAAGCAACGCCTCGCTATACACACCAAAACAAACCCCAGAAGCTTCCCATTCAACTTCCAAGGACCATCTAACTTCTAGGAGTTTGAGAAGTCCTGGCTTGGCGCAAAGGCAATGATGACCGTCCTCTTTCTGAGGTATGTGTTGTATTTTCATGAAGCTCGATTTTTCTCAGATATTGCGGGATGGAGAGTGGCCTCAACAGCAGTTGCGAGAATATCAAGTTCTCCTGGCTCACCCAGAGGGCGAAGGCTTCAGCGGTAGTCTCGGAACGGGGAATTGAGGCCTCGCATCTTGAAATGGGTGAGAAGTGATAGGCTTTGAAAGTAAGAATATTGTTATGGTATTACAATCAATGCTCTTTCCAAAGCTGTCGGTTTCACCGGTATTGTGCCAGTCGGATATCCGCTAGGGTAAGCACCAAACAGAGTATTGTATTCTGTTAATGGTAATGATGATCCTTCTTCTTAAACCTAAGCAAGAAGCTACGTACATATACAATTTTGCTTCCAGCGTGCATGCCTGCATGCCTGCGTACATTGCTAAGTAGCAACGGTATGCTGCTTACTAATATGCCATTCCAACAAAAGTCAAACAAAAAATTAAAACTTCCAAGATCTTAAAAATGAAAACCCTCCATGGGGGGCAGAAGTTGCCGCCGGTCGGGGCGAATCAGATATGAAAAAGCCTCCTTTCCTAATATCAAACTACCCTCAAGCTTAATCTTCACCAACAGTCAAATCCGCGTCGAATGTATTGTCTCTAACTAGACTTCTGATCTCGACGCGCGGATTTTCTAGCCTTGCGGCTCTTAGGTGGTCGCCGAGAGTGCGTGGAAGGCATCACACCAGCCGGATTATTTTGGGTAGTCCCGCGGTCGTTGGCCTTTAAAGGAGCAAGTAGATAACCATAGCAGCCGTTGCACACAGGCTCGTCCCATTTATCTTTGGCGAAAGCCACCAGTTTCGATGTTTTCCCCAGACTACAGCGATTGCATGTGAAGGCAGCGGGCTTAGCAAGTCGATGAAGGCATAAATAGCCACGTTGGGGGAAAACCTTTACCACTTGGAATTGTGGCGGCATTTCCTTTCGAGTGTTGCAATCCATAGCCGAAACTGTTGATCTTGTTTTGAAGCTGCAAGGGGGGAGAGTTGAGGTTTTGTTCGAGGGCTACCGACTGCAGAACGACCGATCGTAGTCGCACTCGTACACTACTAGAGCGTGAGCTACTGAATTATGATGTCGACCCACCGGAGGTTCGATGACAAGGTTGGCAGTAGTTTGGCTCGATGCTTCCTTTAAGTTGAAGGTTATTCAATATGGGATGCACCTGGAAAGTGAGAAATGGGGAGCAAACGAGTTTTGGTAGGTGGAAAATATCGAATGCGGGGAAGGGGAAGGATAACTCGGCTGTTGGCCATCAAGACACGGCAGTTGGTCGCCATCACAGTTCGTATTGTTACAAAGTTGACATGACTTCATTTCTACCCGACCACAGCCAGCAGTCGCATAAAAGATACTGCACAACTCGATGTCCATATTTTGTATTCTAATTTACCGCTACTTTCAACTAACGCTTACGAAGATCATGTGTATTCAAAGTCTAAATACTGCCCCTTTTATCTTCCTATCTTTCTTATCTTTCTTGTCCTCTACCTGATATCTCTTATGTTTCCTATATCTCTTATCTTCCTCCTCCTCCTCCTCCTCCTCTGCCTCCTCTACCTCCTCTGCCTCCTCTGCCTCCTCTGCCTCATCCTCTGCCTCCTCTACTACCTCCTCTGCCTCCTCGTCAGATTCGCTAGGACTGTAGCTTGCAGATTTACGCGAGGGCCTTCCGTGAACTGTGCCATTATCTGTATCTATCTAGCACATGAGTAATGGTTCAGAAAGAGACACGCTAAGCGTATTTCTTACCTATGATCGTAACACCGACGAAGCGTTTGCAGGTTTCAGAGCCTTTCATAAGAACGTCTAGTTGTCTGGTCAATTGTTCGCGCTGGGCGCGATTCTCCTCAGATTCACCGGCGATGCCTGTAACGAGGTCGGCGGGCATAGAAGTGACAGATATGGGAGAAAAGATATCGTAAAGCGAAAAGATGAGCTTGGCTTCGATGACTTCGATAGCGATATCGTCGACAAAACGTTTCAGGGCAACCTATTCAAGCATACAGCTCGCTTAGCTAGTGGGCCTATAGAAGAAGGGGCAAAAGGGAATTAGGCAACCTTGTAGTAAGCCTCCATACAGTCCAAAGCGTCGGAACACGCAAATCGGTTCATATTAGGTTCCGTACGTTGCACGAGAGCTGCCACAAGAGGGCGGAGATCTTTGTAGTGGTTGGTGATTTGCACAGAATCAAGAGAGGAGATTTTGAAGAAGTCTTGAATGATCTCTGTGTATTCATCCTTACTTCGTTCGTTCCGGACCTTCTGGAGAGCTTCAGTGAAATAATGGTTGTATGTGATTGGATGACTTTTCTGATGCGGTGTTAGAAGCTCACTATTCTTCGCGTTTAGAGTTTCTAGTAGCTGATTTAAAGCAGGCTCGAAGATCTTTTGAAAGAGTGCTTTAGAGGTTGCAGCATCAGCGATGTAGCTAGTTGTTAGACTGAGGAATTCTTTAGCGGCCTTCCAAACTTTTTCGATGTGGCTCCGGGAGATCGCTTCCCAAGGAGATGATTGCTCTAGGAACAAATCTGCCACTATCATGGGATTGAAGGTTCCCGGTAACTCCCGACCCTTAGTCCTCTGCACCAGGTACTGTATGTGATCTATGAATTCTTCTCTCGTAGTTGCAATCATCCCTGTAGGAACAGCCGTCTCATTCGAAGAGTCGATAATCTCACGTCGGTGACCTCGCCTTGCGATATGTTCTGCAAAGTCTAGGTTGAGATTCTGTACAACGGCCCGTATGCGCTTTTGATAGCCGGGTTCAGACTCTGCGTCCTCAAAGAATGGATCATTGTATGTGCCATCCACGGACGCTTTGATCAGAGATTGGAATGATTGGCTGATATGGAGGAGATAGAGTCGCTGTTCGTCCAAAGTCGCTCGAGGCTCACCCAGCTTATCAAGCCGACTACGGCAGGCTTTGGATTTGATTTCGATTTCATTAATCAAGCTAGGTAGTTCGGTAGCGATCTGTCCGAGAAGGACCTTGCTAAGCCTCTTCCTTAACTTGTCTATGCCTAGGAGCGAGCGAGACAGGTCTTCCCATATCCCCTGAGAGAAGAATTTCTCTTCTTTGAGGTCGCGATCAGCCAATGACCACACTCCCATTTCAGAGTCCATGTTTTTCAAAACGTGCCATCCAAGACGGAATTCTACGTCCTGGTTTCTCGCAAGAGAGACATACATGGCTTCGCTCTCAGAACCGGCAATCAATGTATCCGGTTTTGTAATGACACCCAGCGTTCGATTGCCCTTTTTATCAGCAGCGCGGGCAAGCTTCAACACAATCTGGTTCGCATAGTCGTTCTTGGCCGAGACCACCGCGAGAATGATGCTTCTAGGTTCTTTCATATAGGCTTGAACGACATCTTGTACTAACTCGACATCGGAAGCAGATTGTTGCTTGGTTTCAGAGTGGATGAGTCCAGGCAGGTCTACAATAGTTAAGTGAGGCCGATCGGGACCCGAGACCTCAACACGAAGGAGGTCTTTCGAGAAAGCTCTGCCATGTGTCGAAATTCCCATGGCTGCTTTTGCATTCTCAATCAGAGTTGAAAGCCCATCAAAGCTATCTAGCTTCTCGTGAAAGCTACTAAGGGAGAGCTGCTCGGGGTCGCTGCGAGAGTGATGAGGGACAATTGATACGGTGACGCCAATGTACGATGTCTTCCGGAGAACCAACTCTGTCGGAAATCGAGTGCATAGATTGCTCTTAATCGGAAACGATACGCCAGAAACGGCTTCTAGTACGGAGCTCTTCCCAGATGACTGGTCCCCGCACACAATGATTTGTGGCAACGAGACATAATGACTGATGCCTTGCGAACGGAGATGGTCGACAGAGTCTAGTAGATCAAGTTGATCCTTAGAACACAAGTCATTTAGGGCATCTGTGTGAAACGGTTTCAAGACCATTTTGAAATGTTGATGGCAAAGCTGGACTTGACTGAGGATGCGTAAAGGCGACAGACAGCGGAGAGGAAGCAGCAAAGGTGCGAGGCGCCCTGGCAATGAAGAGAAAGCAAGGCAGTCAAGCAAACACAAAGCAGGTGATAAAAGTGGTGAGGTATTTGAAAGGGGCAGCGGATTGATTGGTAGCCTCATTTTGGGCATTGGGCATTGTTGCTGCTCATCCATGCTGTGTAACTGTTGCCTGCAGCCTCCGTACCAATGTGACATGTCGCCTCTAGATGAAAGGGTACGATTGGGTAAGATGTCTCATCGGAAGATCTAGAACAGTATATTAGCACGGCTATTTGTTCAAAATAATAAAATCAATCAACCTTGAAACTGTTGTTCTTGAAGGTACCGGCGTAACACTTCGATACGACCAAGTGTTTGGCAGATGCGTATGTGAGATATCTCCAACGGGATACGGCTCCAAGAGGTATCGATATAGAGCGCAACTTTGCTTCTAGGCGGGAGCTCTGTCTTTATGGTGCTAGACTCAATGTCAATATTCTCGCAGTTATCAATTGCTTAATCCGAATCTTACTGCAGCCCCAGAGGCTTTCGGATCCGCATTGGTCGCAGCTTCATGATGGTGGACTTAGGCAATTGTGAATAAAGTGTGGTGGTACAACCATCATTCCATAATACATAGAGTGACTAATCTATTCTAGATGGCCTTTAGGCAGCTGTCTTCATGCACGAAGTTTTAATAGATCAGACAGAAATGTCGTATTTATAAGAGCATCAAGGTTTTACGATCGATCAGAAAGCAATTTTCGCAACGTCTAAAGGACAAAGCGACCGATTTCAATACTAATGCAGCTAGTAGCTCGAAACAACCTCAAAATAATACTGCCTTTGATAATGCCCGTTTGTAACCTAAGCCTAGTCACGTGCTTGAAGAAGACAACTGCGTCCCAGTCCGTGTTCAACGCAAATGAACATGATGTAAACTCGAGGCTAGGCTTGATGGCGCATTAGGCGGTATAGGGTTGATAAACTCAATCAAGGGTTTATTGATGGTGGAAAGAATGGCGTTTTGGAAGATGAAGCATTACGGAGTGCTATGTTATAGGAATTATTGACTATTATATCTAGATCACAGTATAGAATGACTTGTCGGGATTAATATATCTAGCCAAATGTTTGGTAAATTGAAAGCGCAGTTGATGCACATACCGTCCACATGTTCTACACATCCTTAAACGTTAAGATTTGGATGCTTCAAATGATTGAAAGCTAAATATTTATTACCTCCATGCTTAATAATTCCATAGATGCCGTAAGATGTTTAGAAGGAGAGCCCAACTTGCGAATGGAATGCTTATAGGTGAATAAAAATACAACTGAATAAGATACCTTCCGTAGTAGACTCTAATATAAACTGCCCCTAGTTTAAAAATTTCTCGTCCAAACTGCAAAAAGTACCAGGAGGATATTGCAGGAAGTTCTCAATACTAGGGGATGCAGGCAAAAAGCATCACCTATAATTTCTCTTATTAAAATGTAGTGTTTCAGGAGGACTTTTCACCCTTTCTAAATCTAACTTCTTCAGTCATCTTAGTTTAAAGCAAGTGACAGCAAGTCGAGAAGGACAGCAAGAGGAGAAGAACAGGAATGTGGCATGCCAGCAAGGATCCCATCATTATCTCTTGAGATTCTGGGGAAACATGCAGAGCTGAGAAAACCATCAATACATCATGCCATGCTATTCCAGCTCTCTACCGAAGGAAGTTAGTATGCTATTGAAATAATTTCTACGGGAAGCGAGAATTTACCGTCACTCTCATATCATATAAGAAGCAGTTTCCTCTCTATCAAAAGATTCAAGTTGGCATTTCCGTGCAAGGACCATCATGTAGACTCACTTACGGTTTCATCTCCATCAAAAAATTCAAACTAGCATTTACATACAAGGACCATACCATTTTAATCATAGATATTCCTGCTTCATACTCGTCGTTGTCATTTCACTCTATCTCAACCGGTATCTCGGCCCACTCATTGTCCTCTTAAAATGTAATGAACAGGTAAAAACCCCCCCAAGAACTGTCACAGCCGACGAAAAGAGAACCTACGTCAGGAAGAACCGAGGCTTTTAGGTGCGATATAAGGAGAAAAACACGTTCTACTTCTGCTTCTCTTATACCCTAGAGCATGCATCCATCGCCTGACAAAGAAGGTAGAAAGTTGAATCAAAAAGGCATTGAATAACAAGTAAGTGAATGCAATCCTCACGGCTCCCACGCATGATACTGAAAATAGAGATCAAATGTTGGAGGCGGAAATGTATTTAAGCCTACTTCAAGACCGCATATCATCCAAAATCCAAAGTGAAGCAAGCTACGATGGCGTTGAGAGCCTGACTGCCACCATCTGTAACAATCTCCTCTGCTGCCGCAACCTAACCTCCATAATTTCATGACAACGTTAACCTAGACAATTGCTTTTATCTCTAATATTCGTTTCTCGTCCAAGGCTTGGAAAGCAACGGTCGTATCGTCATTGGCAATAGTCAAAGAAAAGAGAATATGAAGGTAATGCATACATCTCCCAAGCCTGCGTCCACGGAGACTTTAATTTGAAAACAACTTTCTTTACCCTTATATCCTGAAGTGTGCACCCATCATCCCATTACCAGAGAATGGGATTTGAATAATAACATGGCAATGAATAAGTGAGCAAGTTAATTCAGCAACTACTAGCTTTCTTCCACTTGACGCATTAATGTATAGGTGACAATGCTTCTTTGTTGTCATCCAGTTTCTAAGTCTATTGTCTACATACCTCTCCTATCACCCCGAAAAAGGTACATCTGCAAATATACCTAAAAAAAAAATAAAAATAAAATAAAAGCTAGATACAACTCATATCCCTCCAAGGCCTTTTCTATATTAATTTGTTCTTTCTGATAGATGGATAGATGATGTGGAAGATGTGGAAGAATAGCAAGTTTATATATCGACAGAAATAAGAGAAGAGTTGTGGAAAGGTTTTCTCTCTCTTCATAAACAATCAATCAATATAATTTAGTCTGAAGTTGAAAGATATCTAATATCCCCTAATCCAGACTCCATTACACAATCAAATGGATAAAATCCTAGATAGGACGGCGCCAGAAGGGAACTTGTTATTTCTGCTCAGTGACAGTATTACATAATAAGGTATCTTGTAGGACACTAAACTTCAACACTCGCTGACTGTATCCCCTACATCACATCTCACATTTTGACGACGGCCCGTTCAGGGTCGAAAACGGGATAAGCTAACCTGGTCTCTCTTTCTTGCTGTCGTGGCAGTGTAACTAATTTCCACTCTCAACTCCCCCCATTTCCCATAAGAGGAAGAATATCTAGCTGCATGAATAAACATAGTATATATATACATACAAAAAAGAAAAGGAAAGAAAAAGAAAAAAGACCATCACCCACTCCCTACCAGCCAAAGAAAACCCTCCCGCACTTCCGACAACCCACCAACTCAACTCAACTCAACTCAACTCAACTCAACTAGCTCAGCTCTGCTTTCTTTTCCAAAATACAGACCCAATAACCTAGAAAGAAGCCAAAACTCAAACTCTAACCTACATTTCTAACCAAATAATCCTCCTCCTCCACCTCCCTACCCCCATCTACGTATCCATCCCACATATCCATCTACAACCCCTACCTCTACCCCTACCTATCCAATCCATCTCCCACTTTACCCAAATCAACCAAACATCCCCATTAATAACACCAGCGATAACGATATACTTCAACCTGACCTCGAAGAATCAATCATCATGTAAAGAATAGATTTCCTTCCTCCTTCCGCCAATAAAAGGATGAAATTCCATCTTCTTCGACTCTTTAACCTATTCAAAGAGGAAAAAAAGGTTCGAGGAATACTACCTACTAGTTACTCCACCTTCAATACCCCGCATTACTGGCCCCCAATCGAGTATTCAGCTCCCACAGCTCCAGGACACTCGCTAGTTAGTTCAGTAAGATGCCTATTTAGGCTTTAATAAATAACACAAGTTGTAATAGAAATATTTTCACAGAGATATCGCTACAGAACTTATTAGCTCTAAACATAATTATAAAATCAAGAATCCAAATAGTGAAAAAAGAGGCAAAACAAGGGATATCTGTGATTCAATTCAATAATGCAATGCTCATCCTAACCCTAAGCTTCCCACCCACACCCCGGAGAGATAGCTATTCTTCCAAATCCCATATGTAACAACTGAGGACGGTAAGCTATGCCTGCCAATAACAAAACCCACCAACCAAACACCGAAATCCCTGATCGTAATGTCTATATGAATGAACAGCCATCCTTCCCTGATGTGTGATGCGAAATTAACACGAGAGTAGGCTTCATTCTGGGACTGCGTAAACGCCAATCACCCACCCTGACGTTGAAAGAGGTGAGGGGGATGAGGATGGTACAAAGGATTGAAATGATGCGTGAAGGAACGTGCGGGTGCCAAATCAGTCTTCCACCATCATCGAAGAATTAAATGAGCTCAAATCCATCATCCTCATCCACAGCATGGTTAACGATGACATCCGTCTTCGCCTTCTGCTTCGGGCTCCTCTTTCCTCTCTTCCCACCCCCCCAAGCCACAACCTCTCCCTCCCCATCCAGGACTTCATACTCACCCTTCACAATCTTCTCCGTCTGTTCACTCTTCCATTTCTGCTCTGCCAACTCTACCAATCCCCCCAAGTCAACAGCCTTTCCGGGCGTCACCTTACTATCAAAACTATAGAGCACCCCTGCATCGCCACTGCTCTCCCTAAGCGCCGTCTGGATCGAGGACGATGTATTGTTTGCATGTTGGGGAAGCAGTTCGAGAAGCGAGCGAGAGAGGGGGGTGGATGAGATATCATGGACGTCGATCATCGCGTCGACTTTTCGGAGGACACGCACTTTGCTGGTGCCATGGACACAGGCATTTGGTTTGGGGGATACGTTGGCATGGGTCTTTCGTTCGGCGGCTCTGTATTTCCTTCTGATTAGTTTGGTCCTTCGCCGTTGGAAAGGGGTGAGAAGAGAGATGTACATTTGGCTCCATTGTTTCTGCGGACGAACTTTGGCTTTTTGGGAGTCACTGCCGCCGACGAGCTCCTCATCCATGAGGCCAGCGTATTTCACGCCTGCAGAGGGTCGAATCCCCATGCTCCACTTCGTGCGTTGGTCTTTGTCTTTCTTGAAGGGGAGCTGTGGGGAGCGGAGATCACGGGAGAGTGTCGGTGATGTTGGAGAGGGGGTGAAAGTGACCGACATGTTTGGAGATGGTATGCGAATCTGGTGGAAGGGTTGTTGGAGAGGGATGATGGGTTTGATGAGCGGTTAGAAGTGAAGGATGGAGGAGGTTGAGGTTGGGGGCAGTGCTTGCGATGTCGCGTTGGAAAGCCGGAAGCAGCGAGTTGGCTTCTGGAGGATGTTTCTTTGGTTCAATTGTTCAGAATGTTCCGGAAGTTCCGACAAGTTGAATTGTTTGTGTTTGTGTTTGCGGGGGAGAGGAAAGAGAGCGAGAGGGTAGCTAGGTGTTGGTGGATCGAGCTGTCTATGAAGAGGCGGAGTGAAAGGGTCGAAGTTGCAATCGGGATGACTGTATTTATTCCGGGACGAGTCACAAATGAAATGGGTTGATTATTGTATTGAAGTCGATATGGAAAGCGCGAATCACGGCACAATGAAGTGGTGACTCGTGGGGGGCTTGGGGAAGAGAGGAGATTGCAATCAAACAAAGAACGAGCTCGGCGAGTGACTCAGACTGAGGCTGTCTCGGACAAAGAGAGTGAAGCGTGAGCGTGTTGGTATCTAGAAAGGGAAAGGGAAAGGGAAATGGATTGTTAAATAGGATTCTGGTGTTGATAATAGGATAGTGTTTGTGTGTGAAGGGAGAAGAGGAGAGGAAGGGAAGGGAAGGGAAGGGGAAAAGGGAGCGCGTCGCTCTCTTTGTATGCAACACGCTCCTACGGGAGCGGCAAGGCGCTGATGTTAATAGCCTTCGTCGTTTCCAGCCTTCGCCTCCTCATGACCTCGGTATCAGCCGATGTACATGTATGTAGCATCGCATCGCATCGCATCGCATAACAGAGCCGTCGAAGGAAATGGGATGAAGGGGAGGGATGAAGGATGTGGTGGTCGGATGGGCTTTGTTGGTTGGTTGGTGTCCATGCGCGGGGTGATGCAAAATGGGGGCCGGCCCCGTGCTTATCGATGAAGATAAGAAAAGCGAGGGGGGGTGTGGACCAATGATCCCGAGCGGTACTGTTGATACGTGACTCCCCCATTTACTCTCATTTCATTCGTTGCTTTGGACGCGGGTCTATAGCCACACGAAATGTCGCTAATTCCACCGCAGTGGGAAGCATGCATTTCCTCAGCATTTCCTAAACACTTCCTGCCTTCCTAACCGAACATTAGCACCACTTCATTACATCATGCTCCTCCCGTATAGTACAAGTAATTGGAATGAGAAAGATTCCCGTTGACTTCCGTCCAAGTCGTCCATCAACTATTCCCGGCAAGCCACCCATTTCATGACAACGTCGACGTCAGCAGACTTGTATCACTTCTCGTTTCGATCATCGTGTGCCATCTTTGCACTCTTACTTGCTCCCCCACGTTGATGCTCTCCTCCAGTTGCGTAGGCATAATGACGCTGGTGGCCGAGGCGGGCGTCGTGACATGTAAGCGATAGTCTGACGGGGGGTTGTGACATTGCCATCGGTAGTCTGCTCACTGCCTCGCAGCAACTGCCCGTGGCTTGGATCATTGGATGGCTTCTACTGTACGTGACGAGCGCTTCGCGTCACGACGGTCACATACTGGATCACGTGGTTCGCGATTCATGTGATGCCGGTTTCGGTTGGGGCCCATCTCCAACGTCTCGGGGGAAGGATCGTGCCAACGCGGAACATGAAGTACGAATGGGCTCAGCGACTAGAGCGCAATGCGATCCATCAAAATGCGTCAAAAGTCTATCGGATGGAGCAGCTGAGCTTCTCTTTTCACACAACGCACTCTTCAGCCCTGTGCCGCAGCCCTTGTTGACGACTTGCTGACGTTTGATTTGGATTACATCCACTTGTCTCATGCGTGCATTTTCCGGAAGGCAATCAAAGTAATCGACAGATAAGAAATGAACGCCATCATCGTATTGTATGAAGGTCTCAGGTGAAAACCAATTCTCTTCTAATACTATAAAAAGATCAAGATCAAGGATCGGAAAACTTGGTATCTCAAGGCTCACCAAACAGAAGTGTGTCAAAAGCCCGCGCAGTGTGAGAAGCCACATACCCAAATCCTTCGGGTCTATTCCTCATCCCAAGTACCAATTATAAAACCCATGAATGCTCGTCCATCTTCACCAGATTATTCTGCCCCTGCCAAAAGTCTCCGTGACCAAAAGTCCCACTGGCCCAATCAAACTCAAGCTTCTTCAGCCGGACTCTCAGCTGTTGCACTAACTGGTTTCCTCCCAAATACTACATAGCTATCACCAAGAATCACATCAGCAAAGGTCCCCTCAGCGTCTCCCCTATGGGTTACAACAAAACTTACAAATGATAATACCCATGCACATCCCTATTCCTAACATCCTTCCTCACACTCGCCAAAAAGACCTCCACCTCCTCAGGGGTCCACTTCAGTGCCCTCGTAAACAACATCATCGTAAGACCACCGATACCTTCCGTCATATTCACCGACTCAAACATACCTATATTCTTCAACTTTTTATTTTTGGGCCACGTCCCACAGGGCAGTTTTAGGATGTGTTCTTCTACGTCGACGAAGCCCGCGGAGATCATGCGGCTTTTGAGGAGTGTGGGCGAGGAGGCGGGGGTTCCGAAGATTTCGGATGCTTCGCTAGAGAGGGGGAAGTATTGGTCAGTGGAAAAATGTGGGTGAAGGGGGTGAAGGGGGGTCGAAGAGAAGGGAGAGGATGGGTTAGAGCATTTAGCTCTTAAATGCCTTAAGGGGGTTTTCTTAGACTCTAAAAAGAAGAAAATCGGTGCTATGAAACTAGGTAATCACTCACAAGAACAGTTCTCCCCATTTAAACATCGCACTATCCCCCTTCAACGACCCGTCATCACTTAAAAACCACGGATGTTTCTCATGCCATTCCACCCATCCACCAGCTTTTACCGCCCTATTCCATATTCACCTCATTAGTCTGGTCTTCTCTCTTACTCTTCCCCTTCTCCAAAACATACATCCAAGCTGAACTTTTTAGATTCCTTTTTTAAAAAAAAGGGGGGGGGATGGGATATGTCTTACTTAAAAGTCTGTCCAATAAGTCTCGGCCAATCCCTAATAGCGCAAACGAAATTCCGATTATGAATGAAATCAAAAGTGTTTGGGGGAAATATCCATTCGCGTTCTGCATCATCGATTTGGAATTTGCAGTTCGGTGCTGTCCTATACCATCACCATACATACCTAGTCAGTTCGATTTCAAAGCATTAGAGGAAGAATAGGAGGGAGAGGAGGCAAGAAGGGAAGATGGTAAGATGGATGAGTAATGGAGTGGAAGAACTTACCATTCAGGCTGTATAGCACTTAAATCCGTACCGATAACCTGTTCTCTCATAATTTCTATTAGCAGGAGTCTTGTTCTTCTTTTAATCCTTGAGTTTTTCTTTCCCCCCCCCCCCGAAAGATAGGGGAGGGGAAGGGATTATATACCTCAGCAGAAGGAAATAAATCCGCCATGTCAATAGCCCAGATCCCTTTTTTAATCATTAGTCCTATATTCCCCATCTATCCATCACTTCTCCTCTTCCCCCTCTATCCATCACTTCTCCTCTTCCCCCTCTATCCATCACTTCTCCTCTTCCCCCTCTATCCCCCAACACCACCACTACAACAACCAACATAGCTCAAAAAAAATCAAGAAAACATACCAGTACCAGTCCCCAAATCCAAGACCTTCTGCAGATTCTCCCCAATGGGACTCCAGAACAATTTATTATCCAGTAACATGGTTTGCATCGCATGTTGCATGTCTAATCTTTCTAGTTCCGGTTCGTCGTTTGGGAAAGCGTATTCTATGATTTGTAATTTTAGCAGCCCGTTCATGAATCCACGTGTCATTTTCACCTTGAGATGTAAATAGGAGGAGGGGAAAGGGGTAGGGGAAAACGAAAGAAGGAAGAAAAAGGGGGAAGGCGATGGAGAGGGAAGACGAATAAGATAAAGAGAGAAGAAGGGGGAAGGGGGAAAACATACGAGCTTCACCATAAGAATGATATCTCCTCCCATTCTCAAAAATGCCGGCTTTGACAGAACTCGCGATGGATGTCATGTATGATGATCTCCTACACAAATCCATCAGCAGATTAGCATTAGCATTAGCATTAACATTAACACATATCCGCTCAATTGATGCAATTCATCCCATTGATCCCCCCCCTCTATCTCCTCTTATACCAAGAAGAAAAGAGGAAGAGAGAGAGAGAAAGAAAAAAAAAAAAGGCATACCTAGACCCCTCATACGCTTCATCCTCATCCGTTGTCTTTGAACCTCATCTCATCAGCTCCCCAAGTCCCATAAAGAATAACACAAAGGTGGGTGGGTGAAACTTACATCAATTTCAATATCCCCTTCATTCCCTCCATCTTCCTCCCGACCCGCTCCTGCTACTGCCACTGCCACTGCTTCAGGATCTACCATTCTTGCGTGCGAGGAAATTCGTCTGTATATAAAGGAAGGAAAATAGTTGTTCGTTGTCATGTCGTGCGGCGCGGTGGGGTAAAATGATATGATATTGATGGCCAATGGTAATGTATTGTAAGCTTTCTTCGGGAATATGGGTGCTGATGATGAGACAAGTGAACCCCCCTCCCTGGCCCTAGGTCGTTGTTGTGCATATATGTACATACATTATTATACTGGGTTGAATTTTGAAAGAAGTATTTTTAAGAAAATCAACTAATATCATTCCGTAGAACGATAAGGTTACAGTATAGTAGTTATAGTCTTCGAATCCAAAATCCCCAAGATCTAATCCCACTCGGAGCATGCAAACAGACTTGCACCCCGCTAATAGCCACTATCCCTATCACATCATATAATACAAACTTAGTAATCGTACTCCATTAGTTGGGGAGCCGCCAGTGCCATCGTAGGCTTAGTTGACGATGAATACCGTATGGGATAATATCGGATAAGGACGGAGGAATAGGTCATTCCAGAGACGGATCCGGTGTCGCCAGAGATGATTTTGATTAGGAGACAGTACTCAGAGAGTGGAGATGAAGAGGATAGAAAGGAGGGACCGTTTTGAAAAGATTTTCTTTCGTCGTTGCTGAATGTTACTATTTTAACTGTACTATCTGATCATCCTCCTATGATAGATTGAAGTCTAACCCCCTGCAGCCGGCGAATAGGAGAACTGGCAAGCACCGCGGCATCTGCTTTCCCCAGATTCTAAAAACATCCGAAGTTTCTCAATAGAATGATATACGAAATGAAATCACATCAAAACCCAAGAATGTATATAGGTAGATCAATCGATTAAATTGCCCACAAACTTCACTTTTCCAACCAAATCCCTCTTCCAAAACCTCCTCTCCACGCCTCTGCCATTTCTACACAAACGAAAAATAAAAATTAATTACAAAGTCTTATCCTTCGTCTCTTCCCTATCCTTTCTCCCTACCCACTCATCTACAAAGCTACCAACCCAACTAATCCTGCAACACCAACTACCACCCAACTAATCACATTCTTCCCCTTCTCCCCAACACCGGTATACTCTACTGGACTAACACCCGTACTCGAAGCGCCCGCGCTACTCGTCGTAGGCGCCACAATACTCGAGACTTTTCCACTCTCCGAAGCATATCCTTTCACACTAGGAGACGAAACCTCTGTTCCAGAAGGATAAGGAGCAACAGCGATCGATGAAGCATTCAGAGATTTAACTTGGAAACCGCCAGTTGGAGCAACGTAGCTGGAGAGAGCGGGGATAACGGTGGTGTTTGTAGAGGATTTGGAGGGGTAGGCTAGGCTTGAGGGTAGGGTAGAGGTTGTAAGGGGTGTGCTTGCGGTTTCAGTCTATTTGTGCAATTGTTAGAGCTAGTTTCGCAAATTTCTCTTGTTTTGAATATAGGGATGGTGAGAATGGGCAGGGGAAAGGGGGATATCGAAAGAAGAAAAAAAGTTAGAACATACAATAGTAACAGTCAACACTGCTGCCGTAACCGTAACAGTAGGAGCACAAACTTCTGCAGATCCTGTAGCTGTTGAGTTTTGCGAATAAGCATAGCTAATTTGAAGCGTCTCAGTAGAAGTCTGGGTTTGCGTTGATGTGGAAGTGCTATATCCCACTGGGACGATAGTCGCTGTGCTGGCGATGATTGTGGATGAGCCTGAGCCGCCTACGTAGTTGATTCCTGCGGGAGAGCTTGTCGTAGAGGTTTCTTCAGTTGCAGCTGAGAATTGGGAAGTTGTCGCTTCCTGGGTAGCTACTGATGCATTTTCGGAGATTGGAGAAGTTGAAGCTTCTGTTGCTGCTGATTGAGTTGCTGAATACACCGGGAGGGTGGAAATACCTTCCGTGGCGGCTGATGAAGCTACAATAACAGAAGAAGCGGTTCCAACTTTCTTGGTAGAAGCCCCGCTGGGGAAAGAATATCCAGATCCGGAAACGTAGCCTGTGCCAGGAGCAGTTGGATGAGCATATCCCGAACCGGATCTAGTTGGGAAAGGAGCACCTGAGCTGGTCCCAACAATCTTGACAGATGAACCGCTTGGAGAAGCATATCCAGATCCAGTCGAGATGACATTGACTCCTGAGGTAGCCGTTGCATTTGAATAGTATGAGGTAGCAATGGAATACGAAAGGGAAGATGCGGAAGTCGTGTAAATGGTTGAGGTGCTACCATACGATGTCAGCGTAATGCTCCCAGTAACACTTTTGTGGCCTGTGCTAATTGCTGCGGCTGGCGTTGTCGCATAGACTGGAACAGAAGCTGGGAGAGTAGTTGGTTGTTCTTGCCCAACTGGACAGACAGTTGTGTAAAGAACTTTGGTATTGGTGACGGTTACATCGGTTGAAAGAGAAGCAGGACAATGGATTGCGGCCGTTTGGCAGGATGCAACGACCGTAGTAGCTGTCGTGTAGACAGTTGAAGTTGTGAGGGATGCTGCGGGGGTGATTGTGTATGCAGGGCTGGAAACATATGACGAGGCTTTGGATGTTCCATTGCTGTAGAATGGGAGACTGGAGAAAGAGCCGGAAGTTGAGGTGGCTTGCGAAGCTGAGCCGGTTTCCGTGGCTGTAACTGGGCAAATTGTCGTATAATCAATTACAGTATCTGTGACAACCACACCACTGCTTGTATATGTCGAAGTGGCGTAAACAACCGATGTGGTGTATTTCTGCGGTTTATTGACAGTAGAACTTGCTGTTCCCGAGACGACCACTGCGCTAGAAGTAGCTGTTGCGTACGAAGTTGTGTAACTTGGAAGAGCATAATCGAAGAGAGTAATGACGACAGTTGGAGCAATACCGAAAGTCTTGTAGTCGATTTCAGCAACAACCTGCGCATAAGCACCCACGGCAATATCGAAGCTCTCAGTAACAAGAATATCAACTGCAGTTACGCTCAAAGTGCTGAAAATGGCCTCATATTCAAGAACATCAGCGTACACAGCAAGAGCAAAGTCGAATCCCGTTCCCAAGACCTCAATCGATGTTCCAACCTCACATCTAACACGAATAGCAGCTTGGAAAGTTGCTGCGCCAGAGCGGATAGTGATGGGAAGGTTGTTGATGGAAGATCCCGCAAAGTTACTGTCTTTGATAATTCCCTCCAAAGGATCGACTGTAATTGAAGCTCCCTCAGGGAAGGAGAATTCAAAACCGGCTTCCAAATCGATTTCAGCGGATAATGAGAAAACCAAGTCAAGGCAGACAACGAGACCAATGCTGAGCACATCACTGACGGCGATATCAGCGGTAAGTTCCGAGGTATAGAGGTTGTAGGTGTAAGTAACGGAGTCCTTGGCAAAGATGTCGAACTCGAATGAACCTCCAATATTCTCTAAAGAAATCAAGATCTCCAAATCAGAAGCCTCAACAATGCTGTGGACAGGATTTTCGAGGAACGCTTCGATATCTCCAATAATGTTTGTGGATACAATTGAAGATGCACCAGTTGTAGAAATAACAACGTCTCCCCAAGTTTGACAGTTAATGCATTCAAGGATGAAGCTCGAACCGAGAGCGACCGCACCTTCAGCAGTGATGCTGTTTGACGAGGAACTATTGACATTAACCTGGGGATTTCTAGAAAGCTGTAGATTTTAACTCACATATTAAACAGGGTATCGTCCGTAAATATAGTCGCCACGCTGTCACTGAAAAGCTGAACAGAACCTCTCTCTTGTAAAACCTCAATGTCTGAAGATCTAACCATATTATCAGCAACGGCGCCCGAAGCCAGAACAGCTCCCGCAAGGACCGCAGTCCCAAAAGTATATGACAACATGTTACAAATTAAAGAGCGACTTTAAAGGTATAATTCCAAAAACGAGTGTGTAGGACAAAAATGTCCAAAAGGAGCAACCGTAACAGGCAGTGAGATTGAGAATGCGGTGGAAGCACGAAAGAAAAGTCCCAGCAATGGGCAATACAACGACTTTATAAAGAACGCTGGATATAGATCCCAGGAACCATGTCAACAAGTGAACCCATGATAGGTAGATCCCACTACCGGACAGAAGCCGTTGCGGGCTTGGGATCGGGCCCGTTTTTCTATACCCTGGTTATGTTATCGTGCTGTTTTCACTGAGCTGATACATAACTACAGCTTCAGGCTGCAAGGGTTAGCACTTAAGTCTCTAGTGACTAATGCTCACACCTTCAAAGATAAAGTATACAAACTCAGCGGTTAGGGTTATAATGAAGTCCAGTTGGGGACTGTGGGAGCTCCGCACACTGGATATGCTGAGTAGGTGAAAGAGGAAGTAGGAACAGCTTTCATTACCTGTACAATTACCTCAACAGCAGCGTGTGGAGACAGGTTAGATAGCCTCTAGCTACAACGAGTTATCCCAAACAGCAGCAAAGAAAACAGGGGCAGCAGAGTATTAAAAAAAAGAGAACGGTCTCGAATCGCAAGCCCATGTTTACTTCCCCAGAAAGGCAAGGCTGACTACGTCGTAAAAAGGGGGATTACATCGGAAATGAACCTGTCTTCCAAAAGGTGGTTCCTTCGATGTTCATTAGATGCTAGTCGGTCCATCTTTTCCTAAAGAAAACCGATTGAATGGACCCCAATCCAATCTTCAGGGGTAAGAAAAACCTAGCTAATTGGCGATCAACATTCGATGGACAGCTTTCAAAATAAATACGAATCAGGAGGGAATGAGGAGGTCTTAAAGAATGATTTAATGGGGAGCTGTTTGATATGATAAATAATAGTCCAAAGAAAGTGCTTCAAGAGACTATTACGCGGCCGTACTACGGACAGAATCATCCAATAAGAACTCAGAATACTTCGTAGGATGCGGCTTTGTGATATTGCGGGGAGCTATGTCCCTGCACGATGGCTGTGCAATGCAATACAATACAATATAGAAGTTGTTAATTTTCTAATCCGGAAGAGGATGAATATTATGGCCTCGTATCCTGAGGCACTACTTGAAGAACGCTAAAAATTGTTCAGCCTCGAGAACGATTTCAAACTTGTCCATCTTCACAACTCCATTCATAATCAACCTCACCCACCACCAAAAAAAAAAAAAAAATGTCTCTCTCATCCTACCTCGCGCAAAAATACCTCACCGCATCAACCACTCCCTCCGACCCCTCAAAAACCAGCTCCTCAGGCAAAAAAAGGAAGCGCAAACAACTCAACGAAACCGGTCTAATCATCGCCGATGATGACTCCTTAGGCTGGACGAATTCCCTCTCTAACGCCCTAAACGATGACGATGGCCGGCCAATCACCGTATCTTCCGGGTCCGCCGAATTCCGTAAATCCAAAAAAAACGCCTGGAAAACCGTCGGAGTACCAGTCCTCCAACCAACCAAAAACGACGATGAAGAAGCCGCAAACAGGATTATCGCCGGCGTCGTTCAAGAGAAGAGTGAACGGATGGAAGAAGGTGACGAAGATCCCATGATTGAGGACGACGAGGGGATATTAAAGATGAATGACGGTACACATGCGGGTTTACAGAGTGCCGCATCGGTAGCAGCGCAATACGCTAAGCGGAAGAAAGAAGAAGCCGCTCGTTGGGCAGCGGAGGGAGGATTGAAGGGAAGAAAGCCTGATGAAGAGACTGTGTATCGCGATGCTACGGGTAGGAGAATCGACATTAGTATGCGGAAAAGGGAGGCACGGAAAGAAGCGGAAGAGAGAGAAAGAGTAGAAAGGGAGGAAGAAGAGATGCAGAAAGGAGATGTGCAGAGGAAAATGAAGGAGAAGAGGAGGGAGGAGCTAGATGAAGCGAGGTTTATACCGCTGGCGAGGGGAATCGAGGATGAGGAGATGAATAGGGAGTTGAAGGAGAAAGAGCGGTGGGATGATCCTGCGATGCGGTTTTTGATTGGGAGGAAGGGGAAAGGAAAGAGCGTGAGTGGGAAACCGTTGTATGCTGGGGCGGCACCGCCGAATAGGTATAATATTAGGCCGGGGCATAGATGGGATGGGGTCGATAGGAGTATTGGGTTTGAGGCGAAGAGGTTTAAGGCGATGAATAGGACGGTGAGGAATAAGGAGTTAAGTCATAATTGGGAGCAGGATACTTAGGGGGGAATGAAGGATTTTGACTCGTTGGACGTCCCTATCTATAACCATTCTAATATTTGAAATGTGGTGAGGTATGGAGAGATTGAAGCTTTACTATCTCTTAGTGTTGCTGTACTATCTCCTCTGGCCTAAACAGAGTTGCTTCTGCTGGTACTCTAGTTCTTTCCCAGTGATCAACCACGGTAAGGTTTGGAGGTCTCATCTAACTGTAAAATCCATGTCAGAATGAGAATGAAGATTGTTAGACAATGTGGAGTGTGGTAAAGAAATAAAAAGACATCTATTTGGGTGCTACCAAAGGGTTTCCTGCTATTTTAGAAATTGTAACAAGCAAGTAACTATAGAATGTCTCATCCGTTTAGCTGAGCAGGTTCTACAGTAGTCTGGTATACATAGCACTTAAGATTGGCGCTACTTAAAATGACTATAAAAGACAGAGATTGCCTTCTCTCATGAGATCAGTGCATCTACCTCACTGTGAGAGCAGAGCCGGAACTCGTGTCCTTACTTCGACATTCAGGGGAATAATATAAGTCACAGCCCTCACAGCACAGCATAATTATTTAATGAATATTCTATTGCTGTTATTTTCGACGTAGTTTATTTCTGCTCTGGCCTCAGCTAGAAAAAGACGCGCTGGCACATAGATCACTGCGAGTAAAAATGGCGTTCAACCAACAGTTTTCCCCCAACCCTCATCTTGAGAATCAGGACAAAGAACAGGGAAGTATAATATGGGACCAAAAGTTTGATGTAAAAAAAGCGCTTTACTTTGATAAGTCCTTACCTATCAGTTGGCATAGCAATGCTATCTTCGTAATGTTGAATATCCCGATCCGATCGATTCAATATCCCATACAAGAATGCCCCTTGATGAATTCCCCATGATGAATCCCGAAGCCCATTTTATCCATTTCCTTCCCTTTTCCCTCAATCCTGCCATCATAAAACATCCATATCCACATCCATTTTCCACACCCATTAGTACTAGTCTCAGCCTGGAACCGAAACCAAAACCTGCTTCCCACTCTCCTCCGAATCCGAACTTGATACTCCATGAATCAAATCTAATAACCTATTCAACCCCGCCTTTGCATGACCCGCCACAAGCTCATCCAACAGCCCCTCTCTTTCACTTCCTCTCCCCAGCGTCCTCAGAATGCCCCAAGCTCTCCTAAACTCATCTCTAATCGACACGATCCCATTATGCGTCACTGTTCTCGCCACATTATGATCTAATTCGAATGGGTCTTCGATTGCAAAAAGGTAGCGATGACGAATCTCTTTTACTTCTTCCATTGTGCGGATAGCTAGTTTAGGAGTCTTAGGTGAAGTCGAGTTTAGTGTTTGGTCAGGGTCGGTGGAGGGCGTGCTAGGGGTGGCTTGGTAAGAGGGAGTAAGTGGTGTGGGAGGGGCTGTGGTGGTGGTTGTTTCTACGACGGTTCGTGCGCCAACCCAACCTTTTTCTTGCTTGGAGAGGATTCCTCCTTGCGTGCGGAGACTGAGTACTTCTCTGCCCCAGTCAAAGCCTCGGTTGTTTACTGTGGTCATCGGACCGCCGTGTGCGAAATACTCGAAGAAACCTCGAAGGAGCAGGCCAACGGAGTCGTGATTATGATTTAACATTTTACGTTCAGCGAGGTGCTTGATTTCTGATTCGTTGCGCCAGAATCGTACATCTCGGCCGTTGCAGACGGTTTGGACTTCGATCTCGTGAGGAGGAAGATATGGTGGTGCATCTTTGCGGATGAGTTGGAGGTTAGGACAAACGAATGGTTGGGCAATGTTGACGAGATAGTGGAGAACCATAAGAACATAGCCGTAGCTGCTTAGTGAACCACGATATGGAGTGTTGATACCACGAATCTTTGCCCAATGTTTGACGAAAAGGACCATGGTTCGGACTCTTGGATCGCAGAGCGAGTATAGTCGGAGGAGGAGGGTGTTATGTAGGGCGAGATGGGCGGAGAAATTGATGTCGCATTGAATTCCAACTCCTATCTTGGGAAATTCCAAATGGTCCTTGTACCTATCACGAGATTTGTTTAAGGAGACTTGGGTTGGATCTGGAAGTAATCGGATTTTGGCGAGTAAGTCAGGGTCTACCTGGGTCGGCGAGTTTGTGATCTGACTGCGCAGAATGCAAAGGTATTGCTCAACATGTAGACGTTCGACTTCGTCATATGCTTCAACTTTGATAGCATGCTCATAATCCATCACAAGTTGGAGTACCTGGTGATGAAGTGCAATAGTCTTCAATGCTTTGACAGAGCGAGATGCTTCTTGCAACTCTTCACGAATCTGTGGATTATGGATGCCGGCGATATAATGTGGAATAATAATTGTTACCAAATCTTCTTCACGCTGGTCGCAGCTCTTGAGATCATTCAAGATTCGTTGCGCTCTTGCGTGATATTGATCTGGCTCCTCATATAGTAGTTGCTCCAAAAAGAAAAACTGCAGCGAGTTGATTCTCTTCAACTTTTCGGATGAGGCATAAAGCTGCTTGTTGTATACGATATTGTCTGTGAGCGGTACAGTCTTATCTTGCAATTTTTTCCACGCCTCAACGAATGTCAAGCACTCTGCCTCACGGTAGTCATTGGCCTCTTTAATTATCCGGCGGTCCCAACCCAAAGCTAATCGCTCTCCTTCGGTCTGAGTGAACACTCCATGCAGCGATCTTTGAACGAATGGGAAAAAGGGATCGAATAGAGGGGATATTGAATGGTAACTAGAAAGACGAGTCGCCAAGTCCTGGTCATAGAGACCGCCAATGAAAGCTCTGCAGACTTCATTTAGAGTATTCGCTTCCTCCTGGGTTAGTTCTGATGAATTGGATGAGAGGTCGCGACTACCAAGTTTTCTTAACAAGCGCTTTGCACAATTGTAGTAATCGCCTAAAGACTGGTGTTCCTTCTGCCGCAGGGGAGGCTTTTCTGCTAGCTTTTCTATTTCATTTTCTGTTTTGCTTTGGACTTCAATTCCTTTGGCTGAGTCAACAGGTGCTTCAGACACGACCACAGATGGACGACGATCTTCGCCAGGGCCTAGTTTTGGCTTCGCTTCGTCCTCTCCGTCCTCTTCCTCTGCAGTAAAACCATCTTCCCATTTTTTGCGCTCTGCTAAGAGATCTGAAAGCAGTTTCTCTGTAGGTTTTTCACAGAGCTTGATGATAGGCACTCTCGTCCTGGTAAGTAATCGGGCACCATATCCCATGCTAAGCAGCTTCTTTTCAAGTACACGGGGAATCCGAGATTCGGGGGCTTCTGGCCTGCACGTTCTCGTTAGTATTGCCGAGCTAGGAGAAAAGATGTAGAGTGTTTCCACAATTTGAAGTATTTAACAGTTGAATGGCTCATATCTTTCAAGATATTTACCTAGACTGTCCATCGGACTGGACTCTTAAGAAATGGCTACTTACGATGGAACTGATTGTGGGGTTAGCAGAGCAAGATCCATGTCAGAAGCTTTGGTAGCGAAACCCGTGCTCATGCTACCGAAGCACTTGAGCTGAACAGTTGAGATATCAAACTCCAGGTTGGCAAGCTCCCCCTTCTCGTATTCGGCAATAGCATCCCGACAGATTTTCTCAACCGTAGCTCTAAATGCCTCTTTCTCTGTTACTTCATCATCATCAATGCCAACATTTGGAACACGTTCCTGTGATAACTTTTCCAGATATGCGCTTTGGATAACGATATCTTCGGAGTTATTAGTAAATGGGCGTCCTCGTCCTTGATTGTTATAGGGACCTGGTTGGTACAACTGTGAATTCTGAGGAGCGGGTCTTTGGTTATAAGGTCCGGCTGAAAGATTGCCTGGGTTTCCAGGATGGTACTGCTGTTGTGGCGATGAGCCCTGTCTCTGAAAGGAATAATTTGGACTAAGTGGGTGACCCGCTAATGGAGAGTTTTGATAATAAATGTGTGGCGAATAAGGCGAAGCAGGAGATTGCTGTGGGAAGCGTGGAGAATACTGTTGATTTTGTCGAAATCTTTGGTTGTTTTGAGGCAGAGAATTGCTATTGCGATATTGAGGGGACCAAGTTGGCTGTGACGAATAGGGCGTATATGCACGAGGAGAGGGGCTGGGCTGGTTCGTCAAAGGAGCAATGGGAATTGAAATTTGTGAGCTTATTTGTCTGCGCTGCGCCTGGTTAAGGCGCTTCCGGCCACCTTGCTGTAGCTGATTCGCAGTATCTGCTGGTTGTTGAGAGGCGGAGGACTGTGTAGCTCTCGCTAAGTATTCTTGCTGTTGGATAGGAGTTTCCGAGATCATATGAGGTGGAAATCTCGGCGCAGCTGGAGTGATCGAGACCTGCGCTGGGCCATTTGGAGCAGGGCTTGCATTTGCATTGCTAAGGATTAGACCTCTAAGGCGATCCTCAAGTCGAAGACCACTCTGATCTTGACCGTGCTGGTCTTGCGACACTGGAAACATCTCGTACTGAAGTTGGTGGCTCGCATACGCGATCAGTTCTTGAGACGCAACTTGGTGCTTCTTTGTATGGATGATAGTGACCAAACTAGATACAGCTGTTGTGTTAGAGAACTTGAAGTTGAAAGGTTCTGACGGAGCGCTTAGAAACTTCTCAAAAAGGTCTGTGAAATATAGCTTTTAGGTGGCGACCTCGATGCTTGAAGCTCCAGATTGGAGTCACTGAATTTGATATGGGTTTGCAGAAAGAGCGTCTTGCATTGTCTGGTATAGTGGGGTTGATGATTTCCTGTCGAGACAGCTGTAGGACGGATGAATGAATAAATGGTGAATGAATGAATGCCATCAACCAACCAGATACAAGTAAGATAGCAAACTTCCCCAATACCAAATGTTTATTGTTGATCACCTCTGCATTTCTTCACTTGGTCTTGTTCAATGTTGAATTATCCGATGAGGCTGAAGACATGAGTACACCGGACAGGGATATTTTAACCGCGATTGAGCTAAACCGTTTATAGCTTAGCTCTCTTCTGGCCTTGCTGTCATCCCATCAATTTATGCCTAATCCGTCGCCCTCAAAGTCAAAGAAATGCACTACTTCAACAACAAAGAATTCCGTTTGCAACCCTCCACCATTCCTTCTCCTCTGCACAACTACAATCCAGTATCCGCAGCAAACGTCTACACCCAAGATTCTTTGCGCAATTCAGTGTCCGCCTCTCAATCACAACTGTGCGAATTATCTAGCTCATTCCGCGGAGTCATCTCTACTTTGATGAAGGCAGTCTAGGTAGAAGAACGGCTCTGGTGAAATACACCCCGTGGTGTCTCGATTCTTCCGACGACAAGGACAACATCAAATGCGACAAAATTTTCATTCATTTCAACACAATGAGCGCCTCTCCCTCCGGTCAGTCCAATGGACCAACTCCTAATGGAGGCCAGGCGCCTATGTACACCCGCAAACCTAAACCTGCCGACCCTTTCCAAAAGAAAAAGAAGCCTGTGCGAAGACCGCCGCCACCTCTAAAGAACCCCACCGCAAAATCCAATGGTCTCGATCTCCAACCAGCCAGACCTACTGGTCTTCCGACCTCTGTCAACGGCGTTGGATACGCGCCTACACGTGTAACTGGCAGCAGAGGTTCAAAGGCGGCTGGAGGTTGGACCAAGGAGCCAGTTGGACCATATCACGATTTCCCTCTGGTGACAACTAAAAGAGCTTTGCGCGAAGGCCTTAGACACCACATCATGAGGTTTACCTCAAAAAAGGATATTAACCCTGCAAATCAAGATGAATTTACAAGACCAGTTTCCCTCCATAGAAGAGATCCCCGACAACCTCCACCAGGTAAAGGTCTCAAGGATGACGAAATCGCAGATGACGGATTGGACTCCAAGGAGAGAGAGAAGTTGGAGATATTGAAGGCGGAGAAGGAGGCGCGGAGAGCTGCTGACCAAGCGCAAATTGCACCCACTGGCAACAACGCTTCTGCTCTTGCAGCCAAAAAAACCCAGGCTTTCAGAAATGAAAAGACTACCCAAGTACATCGACTTGATAAGACCGAAGCCCAAAAGAAGGAATCCGATCTGAAATATGAGGAAGCACTTCCATGGCATTTGGAGGACGCAGAGAGCAAAAATACTTGGGTCGGAAATTACGAGGCAGCACTTTCAGATGTTAACGTAATGCTTGTTATCGAAGGGGGAGTATTCAGAATGATTCCTGTTGAGAAGTGGTACAAATTCACACCAAAGAACCAATTCAAGACCTTGTCGATCGATGAAGCGGAAGCCCTTCTGAGCAAGCCAACCAAGGAATCAAGGTGGGCAATGAAGACACAAGAAAAACAAGCCGCGGATAAGGCATCACAAGATAGTCGAAAGTCCATGTACAACCTGTACACTGTCAAGAGCGAAAGTACCAGTTTCAAAGGCGTCAGGAAGAATGAGATCAAAGATATCGATGAACTCGACTTTGCAGAAGATGATTTATTCCAGGATGATGATGAGCAAGCAACCTTTGAGCCAGACCGAGATGAGGATACAGTAGATGCACAACAACGAATCAAGCAAGATCAACGAGGAGCAAACTTGTTTGGTGAGGCGGACGAAGCGGAGATTGAGAAAGATTTCGTCAAGGAGGAGAAAGAGGAAGAGGAAAGAAAGAAACTTGGTAAGGGTGTTAGAAAGGCAATGATAAAGCGGGAGAAGAATTACATTTATGATAGTGATTCTAGCAACCCCTATGCTTCTTCATCGGTATGTAAGGCCTTCTCTTAAGATATGTAATTCTGCTAACTGATTATAGAGTGATGATGACACTTCAGATGATGAAAAGCAAAAGGAAATCGATAAGAAGAAGGACGAAGCTGCGAAACTGAAGGCCAAAGAAGCCGAAAAGAATAAAGCTCCTTCTGGCACTTCTTCAAAGGGCGCAAATACTCCTTCTGGTCGACCAAAACACGTCGATGCTTTGAAGAAAGCAAAGACTCTGAAGAGACCAGGATCCCCCAATCTTTCCGAATCTAGTGAAACAGAATCGGCCAGAAAGAAGCATAAGAAAAAACATCTATCTTCGCAGCCAACTGGTACCTCAACACCTATTCCTGGATCGCGCCCAATGTCTCCTGCACCTTTAGGGTCCCAACCAGCTCCAGCTGGAGGCATGCGAAAGTCATCTATCGTCAAGCTAAATATACCCCCGTCGAAGCTCTCCGAGATCCAATCTGCTCCACCGCATCCAAGCCCAATCGGTGGACATATGAGCGATGGGGAGGCTACAGGAGGCGAAACATCTGATGGGGGAAAGCAGAAGAAGCTCAAGCTTCGTCCCTCGTTGCCTTGTTCTCGTGTTGGAAGCCCTGCTCCAGGAAGAGCTGGTTCGATTGGTGCTGGAGGAAGTCGTGCTGGCAGTCCAGTTGCGCAAGTACAATGTATGTTACTGTTCACATTAACCTCCTGCTCAGTACGTGACTAACGAACTTATAGCAGCACCACGAACGGATTCGCCAGGCGTGGGACAGATCTCTGTAGATGAAGTCGTTGCAGCAGTTCGATCTGAAGGTATCACTTTGGGAGAATTGTTGAAAGCTTTCCCAAATAGAGTTGGAGAAAAGCCAAATCAGACTACTAAGAAGGATTTCATCAATATGGTGAAGGTCAACTTGTCCTATGGGCCTGACAAGTTATTACACCGAAAGTAGACTCTTTCGGTGGCACATACGTAGGGCAGTGTTTAAGGGTGGTTTGTTATTTTCTCTAAGTGAAGTAACTTGATATGGTTGATTTATTCAAGAAAAGGATTAGGGCTTGCGATCGTTGTGCGACTATGATGGCTATGGGAGATAATCCCCAAAATTTGGCATTGCGGGCTAAGGTCATGGGCGTTGAATCATTGGAATGATAGCAAGTGCTTTCTAGGCTATTCTAAGATTACCAAGTGTAATCCATGCAGGCCATTTTATGATAACATTGAATTACTTAGAGTCTGCTTAACCTTCAGATTGCTTAGTAAAGGAAGTTCTAGAGATTAGATAAAAAACTAATCGTGACTTGATCAACTATCCCTATTTTTCTTTATTTCATTAATTAGAAACATGAGGACCCTGTCTTAGGATCACTCGCTTTCTTGAGACGATAATTTAACTCTATTTGATTTTAAGAAATATCTTGAAGTATTAATTAACCTCATTGCTTTGTAAAGACGAGCTCACCAGACACCTTTCTATGATCCAGCCTTCTGAACTTCCTTCCCTTTGGAATTATCATCATGAACTCATTCCCTGTTCCTGAGCAGAATATTTATCCTGCAATCACTTTTATTTATTAGATTACTAATGACTTTCCTTCCCAACTCTTCACTCAATTTCTCCTGCTTGAAATTAATACTAGACGTTAGTTGGTTGCTATTCAAAAACCTCTGAAGTGTAGAGATTTTGGGTGTTCTAAGCTCTCGCTTAGGCGTGTCTGACGCCCCTTAATTAAGTAAGCATCCTCTCAGTTGGAGGGAAAAGTGGCCGATTTTTGCTCCGTGCTATAATACTAAATTTTAGCTTTAGCAGTAAACATAGCAGGTCGCTAGGGGGTTGTTGCGTGTCCTTTTGATTCGGAGAGCTCAGTTAGAGGCGTGGAATGCCATGCGGTCGATTTTACTTATATATAGCACGTGCCAAAAATCAGACGTTTTTTCCTCCGACTAAGAGGCATCCTAATACTCTAGCCCACGCCCTTGGAATACAAACCATAGCTCTTCTAAAAAGTGCCCATTGCTTCTAGTCTTTCCTTAACCTGACCGGGTTTGTATTCACCACCTAGTGTCTGAACCACTTTAAAATATCAAAAAACAGCTATCAAGTTGTGATGCTAGCAACTTACAAAGTCTCTTGCTGGAATTCGCTACACTCTTGATCTTCACATCCTTTGGGCCTGGCCTGGGTCTGTTCTTTTTACATAGCCTGGCCTGGTTCTGCTCAATAGTAGTTTTCTCGCAAAAATTAAGTCTTTGAATGTATTAGTTACGATTCATTAAAATATACAAAAAAGGAAGTACTACAACCGCAAAAGCAAGCTTATCCATAATACCAACACTTAAAATCCGGCTTGGGATCGTTACATGCTAAGATATGTCAGTATGTATGCGTTTTAATGAAAAGAAGAGATAACATGATTGCCATATTGTGTTTATAAGTGCTAGTAATTTTAACGAATGCGAGAATATTTAGTATAAGCTGAGAAGGTTTACGAGGAGTGCATGCCTAACCACCCTCTAGAATTATATCCAAGAATTAAGCTCAAGTAAAGATCACAATCGTAGGCCTCCTCAGTGCTTCGAAGAGTCCCCAATTCATTTCACCAGCCAGCTAGAAGAAGATTAGTTTTCCTCTTTAATCAACTCCCTACTCCTTAATTAACGTATTTCATTCCACGACTCCTTAATTAACGTATTTAAATCCGCGACATTCCTCCACTCACTTCAACACCTATACGAAGGCTGACGCCTAAGGACACTAAAATCTCTACATTTTCAATCTCGTATTTTAATATCAATCCACTATATGAATTTTTAATTAAGTGCTTATCGAATAGAGGACAAGCAGCTCTTTTGTTATATATAAATTTCAAGCTCACTGTCTTGCAAAGCATAAAACCTAACCGATGTTCACTCTTGGCTGCACCCGACTCTTTCTTCTAGCGCGCTAAAAACACACAAGGGGGCGGAGAGTTAGCTGGAACGCTCTATTCCTAGCAATCATTACTTTTACTTCTTAAATCCTCATACGGGCTCCTGCCACAAGTCGAGCGGACATTTATCTCACCACGTGACATCTCCTAACCAACGGGCTTCATAGCTACCTTCCAATCACCTTTCTCTACAGGATAGAAGGTAATTCTATCTCACACCACTTAAGTCAGTATTGATCTACAAGACTAACGCAAAGAAAAGGCTAAATCGAAAGTGCTTCACAGCCTAGCGGAGCAAGACTGAAACTGAGCAGCGGAGGCTACTTCCTTATCGAAACGACCACCACCATGACTGGTCCTTCACCTAAAAAGAGAACTGTGGTCTATAAAGACATCCTGGATGCGTTAGGTTGGGGTGCCCAAGATCACACTCGTTTGAAGGAATGGGCGAAAACCGGATTCATACAGAAGAGTTTCAACATCTTCAAAAGTCATATGCCCCCTGCTCAACAAGGGGATCGTGGCCCAGGAAAGAGCTTGGCTCTGGACTTGGTTGATATCTTGAGGAACAATCCAACGAAGTATATCAGCATGGTTGTACACGGAGAAAGGTTGACGCAGAATGACGCCTACGCATTTTTCATTACAGATGTTGTCATGCATGAAAGGGCTAGTGGGATATGGAAGGGCCATGATCTTGATCACTTGCAACAGGAGGTTGACGTTGTTTTCCTTTTGATTAGACACATGCGCATGGCTTCTTCTAGCCGTGAGAGGAAGGGCAGGGGTGGACGTCAACAGACTAATAGAGAAATTATGGATGGTGCGGAGAAAGAGCAATCAGATGC
Organism: Chlorencoelia australis; assembly: GCA_003988815.1. Classification (NCBI taxonomy): domain Eukaryota; kingdom Fungi; phylum Ascomycota; class Leotiomycetes; order Helotiales; family Cenangiaceae; genus Chlorencoelia; species Chlorencoelia australis. Next base: position 77,718 of record QYAN01000080.1, read on the forward strand.
TGACAATGTGCAACTTATCATTGAGCCCCGTGAGTCGTGTTCCCTGTTTTTCTCTAGCTTATGAATGATGTTGCTAACAGGATTTTGAAGTCAACATCGACGAGTTCACCATTTGGGTAAAGCCCTCAGACACAATGGAACATTTGAAGAGAATGATCGAAACAGCTACTGGCACAGTTGTTCATGAACAATCACTTTACAGTGATGAAAATTGGCAGCCTCTTCAAAATCACGAGACTATTGGTAGTCACAACATGATAAGTGGCTCAATTATCCGTCTTTTCACTCCTCTTGTTGCTGATGCACAAGTCTGTAAGTTAATCCACATTCATATCCATAAAAAAAAGACATATTTTGACAGCCAACTAGACGTCACAAACTTAGAAGGGAAGGTGAAGATCCTCAAATTCTCAGAAGACGACACTATTGCGGAACTAAAAAGAGACATGGGTCCTGATTTTGGAGAAGAAAAACTTTGGTTTGGACATGTCGAGTTGGAGGAAGGCATGCCTCTTGTTTTCTATGGAATCATGGATGGTTCAACTATCAGAATGCATGGTCGTTGGGATAATATGGGTATTGATGACGCAATGAAAGGCAGCTAGATGAAAATCATAATGAAGTTCTTTACACTCTCCACCAATGTAGTTACCTTGGACCATTGATTTCTTTGTGTCGGCTCGAGTTCTACGTCCCTTTTTATGAGATTACTTCTCAGTATTAGCTGCCTCCAATTTTTGAACTATAAACCAACGAGGCGGGATTAAGCAATACCTCATGCTTCCATTTTCTTACTTGAAGCCAAAGCCCAATTATCCCTTCATTTCGCTTGAGGGCTACGACTCCGGAGCCACAACAATTCTGTCCATTCTTAGCTTCGAATACAAATACATTGATCGAGCACTCAAACCAGACTGGTGCAAAGAGGAAAGATTGGTGAACACGACTGCACTACTCTAGTTCACCCTCAGTCTGATACCAGAATCCCGTAGAAGCAAGCTACCCACACCACACTTTCTCTTCTGCAAGTTACATTGGCTAAACACAACAAACCAAAAGCTAACGTTTTGACAGTAAATGCAAGACTATTTTCAGAAAGACGCTTGCATCCCAATTGCTCATCACTAACTATGAGGACCTCAGCCGACAAGTGACACCAAAAGAGACTCTCAAAGCACTAAAATGGGATGAACATGATACAGCTCACTTTCAATCATGGCTCAAGAGCTCATTCATGAGTGCGACTTTCCAATGCTTTCTGGACCACATGTCGCTTTTGTCTGCTAAATGTCGACATAGCGACTCCAGATTGTATTGGAGCGGTCAAAAATAATCCACATGATAATGGTGGTCAACTAAGGCTGACGGTACTACGCCATCGAGAGTGTGAATCTCCTTAAGACAATCTGGTGCAGGAAGCCTCATTCTCCAAGAAGATTATGCTAGCGACGCCCTGAGCCCTTTGCCACTCACTTATCTTGTCCTCTTCTGGTCCTATCCGGAGCAGCAAGAAAAGAAAGCTATCGTAGCCAACTCTAATGCTGAGTAGGAACAACCAAATCTCCAATCTTCGGTAAAACGACGTGCCGAGTATCCTGAATCTCTGCATCTAGGATTTCTTCCTTCAAAGCTGCAGTCCTTCGATCCTTCCGCCATACAAGGAACCACGAAGCCAAGATTGCACTGATCGCTACAATGAGAAAACAAAGACATATCACGTAAGAGGTGTGATAGCTGGGCCCAAAAACAGTGGAATAGACATGGGGCCCAACAATGCCACCAAATTGAGCCATAGCATTGGTCAAACCGATTCCTATTCCTGCAGCTACTGTGCCATCAAGTGCTCTGATACGTTCGGGCCATATAACTGGGTACGCACTTCCAGCGCATGATGTGGCGACGATAAGGCAAAGATACTTCACTGTGGGGTTTAGAACAGTGGTGAGGATGATATAGCAGACAATCGTGACTCCCTCAACTATTATATAATCAGCTTGAATATAATCCAGGTCCGCGAGAAAGTTTTACTTGCGACGGCCGTCGTCCACGGCCTAATCCATTTCTTATGAAGCATATATCCCATCAAGTTGAGGAATAGGAAACAAGAAACATAGGGCGGCTGAAAAGGTCGAGTTAGCATTCTCTTTCATATGGAAGGGTTCCACATACAATATTCATCAGCTGAGAAAGAGAAGTGGTTGTGAATCCAAGTTGGTAGATGACTGTTGGCAGAGCATAGCCTACCCCAAAACCTCCAATTCCATGAGCTATCCAGTAGACGGCAAAAGTGTACAATGTCGGATCTGAGAAGAGAGCTTTCAGGGTAGCGTAATCCCAATGTCCCTTCTCGCCAGAAGGCGCTGCAGATGACAAGCGCCTCAAGATGATTGTTCGTTCTTCATCGTTCAGCATCCGGGCAGTCTGAGGATAATCTGGCAATCCAAAAAGGGCAACAAAAGCTAGAATAAGCGCAGGCAATCCCTCAAGGAGGAAAAGCCATCGCCAGCCCGAGAGGTGACCTTTTCTATTCAAGAAGCCAATAGCAAAAGCCAAAAGCCCACTGAGAGCACTTGCAACTTGGCCAACCGAGTAGAACAATGCAATTCGCCAAGGCATTTCGGACGGCTTATACCAAAACGACATATGGTAAAGAACGGCTGGGTAAAATCCGGCTTCGGCTGCGCCTATAGCGAAACGTACAACCATCATTCCTGTGAAGTCTTGCACAGCTGCCACGGAACAAGCACAAATGCCCCAAACCAGAATGAGGACGAACATCCATCTAGAAGGTCGGAAGCTCTTGAGTAGGAGCGTGTTGGTTGGCTCAAAGACTAGGTAACTGTACGAAAAAATGGATAGAGTCCATGCCCATTTGGCGGGGTCGAGATCTAGCTCCTTCTTGATATTGTCACCGGCTTCTAAGTTGATGATGGCTGCGTTCGAGTAATTGGAAGAATCGATTACTCGAAAGATATATACCAAGGAATAGAAACCGACAAGCCAGAAGTCTACTTTTCGGAGGACCTTTTTTTCAAAAAACTTGTCGTGGAAGTCTCCAATGCTTTGTTCGGGACTGGATGGCGGAGCAGTGACCGACGAAGGCAATGAATCATTGTTGCCCTTTTCGAGAACCATCTTGATATGCAACTGGGAGAAAAGAGAAAAAACTCTATTCACTGATTCGTGAAATTTCTTTCAGTCTGAAGCTGTTCATATATGGGTAGGTAACACCCCTACTTCATACATCGAAGTTCATCGTTACGAATACAATGCCACTAAGGCGCCATACATGCATCGACTTTCTCCAGCCATTCCAAATCAAAACGTGAAGTGTACATTTAGGTTATACTTGTTCTTCAGTACCTTATCCGATAACGAGAAATAATTGATAAGTCGTCGAAGCACGCAATACTATGCCAGTAAATAGCAATGCATCACCATGCATGGAGAGATGCGGGGTTGGTTCATGTAACCTTAGTACCAATCTAAAGCTCATGACAGAATAAGAAGACGGTATTGGAAGGCTGCAATTCAAGAACTATTTCATTTTATATCGTATTCACTACTCACGTTTTCAATAACTTTCCTTCACATATTTCCGCATTCTCACAAGAATGGCACCCTCAGCCACAGGACCAAGTGCATCAAGTACCGGTAGGATTTTGATCAAGCCATGGAGTCGTCCAAAGCCTACTTCTGAAGAGCTGTTAGTACAATCCTTTCGTTGCTTGACCTTTCAAGTCCAGACTCTTTAGCAAAAAATCCGAGAATTTTTCCAACGCCTTTGGACAATGATCCTTCATAAAGAGCTAAGACTCAGATGAAAAACGGCAAGGAGCCAAGGAGCATAGGACGTTCGATTTCAACACAAAATAATCTTTACGAATCTATGAAGCCCCACTGCGATTCCTACTTCCTGTAAATCAAGTCTCGCAAGTAGGAAGTTACTGATATGCCTCTTCCTCCAGTGACTGGGCACCACTAGTAAAAATAGACTTATCGCTCTTTGATGAACCAGGCGGAAAGCAAGAACTGGCAAAACAACTGTACCACGCGGTCACCGAAGTAGGCTTCTGGGTCGTTGTAAACACTGGTCTGGACGATGAGCGTGTCCTCCAACAATTCAGCATCGGCAACACCTTTTTCAAAGAACCCATTGAAGAGAAACGTTCAAACCCTTGCAACTTTGCTGAAGGGGAGTATTTCGGATATAGAGAGAACTCAAGATGGGTTGGTGACACTGGTGTGAAAGAGAATATTGAAATGGTAATTTTCCTCCTTGACTGGGAGAGAAGTAATCTTACATGCTAATGAAATACTTAGTTGAACATCCCCAAAGCGCTCCCCATTTTCGCCTCTGAACCCCTCCACCAAATAGTCCGTGAAAACTGGACCGAAATTGGCTCATTTCACCGGGACCTCTGGGAAAAAGTCGCTCGTAAACTCTTTATCCTCATAGCCATAATCCTCGAATTACCAGAAGATTATCTCGCTAACGCACACGCATATGATGAAGATTCAGATGATCATCTTCGATATATGATTTATAATGTGAGAACGCAAGAGGAATGGGATAAAGCACAAGCTTATACGAAAGGTGGACACACTGATTTTGGGAGTTTGACGTTGTTGTTTTCCCAGCATGTTTCCGGGCTGCAGATTCGTATGAAGGATGGGGGGTGGAAATATGTGAGGCATGTGGAGGGGGGAATTACGTGTAATGCGGCGGATACTTTGACGTTTCTCACTAAAGGTCTTGTCACCACCCATTTCTCCCCTTCAAATCCAGAAAGCTGAATTTTCTAGGATTCGTAAAATCCACCATCCACCGCGTCGTCACACCGCCAAAAGACCAACTAAATGTTCCCCGTCTCGGACTCTTATATTTCAGCCGACCGGGGAGAAGCGCATTGATGAAACCGGTTCCTTCGCCGTTGCTTGATAGGCTGGGATTGCTTACTGAAGAGGATAAAGATCCGAATCGACCTGCTGTTACGGGTACGGAGTATGTGAGGGCAAGAGTGAAGGATGTGCATTTTAAGACGGTCATTGATAAGAGAGAGGGAACGACATTTGAGTTTAAGGGGTTGAAGGTGCTGAATTACTTTGAGTGATTGGGTGGGTGAGGGAAGAGGGATTGATTAAATGCTAGTAGTGTTTCAGTTGCAATATTTTTAGTAGTAGTACCACTCAAATATCTACCTATGCCACTGATAATTTCTTTTCCCTATAATACTTTTAGAGCAACCGCCATCTAAATAGCTGACCCCTAACCAACAGTCTAACATGCAAAGACAAGCCAAAAGCTATCAACGGTCTCCCATACTAGTATCCGCAAAAGCAGCGGTCACAGCAGCTTGATGAACCTAGGGATATACTCAAGTCACGCTCGGACTATTTTCCGAATTATGCATACTTACATGGACTTCAAGCATCATCACCAAAACAGAAAGTTTTCACCCATCAATTGAAAACGGTCTATATGTAAAACAAGTTCCATAAATCATGACGCTATGCAATTGATTTCTATTAAACAAAACACACTTCAACCCTCAAAGATCTCAGCTGATCGTACTGTACACCGTCTATGAAAGTCGTTAGCTTCAAGCAATCAGGATTAGGAAAGGGAGGCTCTTACATTAGGTATCACGACTGTTTTCGTGATTCTTATGGTTGTTATGAAGGTGGTAGTTCTGCTTGAAATCAGGAAATCGATTGGAAGTAGCTACGAGGAGAAAGGGATAATTACGATGGCTGGGCCTGGCTTATGGCAGCTTCACTTGAAGCCGCTTGAGAAACAACTTCAGTTGTAGTGGACTGACTTAACGTGGCCTGGCTCGAGGTAGTCGGGCTCGAAGTAGGCCAATTTGGGTTCAACTCAACATTCACCGTTACCGTCTGTGCCAAAGTGACCCATTCGGTCCAAATCGAGGGCGCTGCTGATGAGCTGGAGCTTGCTGGTAAGGAGGAGGAGGAGGAGGATGGGATTAATGACGAGAGAGGCAATGTCGATGGTTCAATTATAGACGTAGAAGTAGTCTCCTCGGTCAACGTACTCGTATATACAATTTCAGTAGATAGGCTGAAGTTCCCAGCGGATATTGTGAGGGATTGTGATGGTCCTAAGAGTAACACCATTGACTGTAAAGATGTTAGTAAGGAAAACACAAAGATAAGATCCATAGTATGGCTTACAGATTTGAAAGATGTTGAAAGAGTAATGGTACTCGTCAGATACGCAGGCACATAAATAGTATGCACCACCCAAACTTCCACAATCTCCCTGCAAATCTGAAAGCCCATAATTCCAATTCTGCAGATGAGAATCTGAATATTCGAAGGATCATGAGCTACTATCGATTGCCATGCTGCTATGTAATAAGATACCATAGTTTCGATATAAGTTGTCACACTCGGTGTGGGGGCCACACGCTTTTGTAGCGTGGGAAGTGGAGAGATAGTAGTGGTAATGAGATTATAGTTGTTTTGAGATGAAAATGTAACTTTCTGACTACAGTCCATGATGGTGACTGTTTGGAACCAGCCGGTTAAAGTCGTGTTGCATATAGAGGTGACGATTGTGTCTATCGATGCAGAACATGATAGGGTACTGCTTGCTCCGGGCAAGTTGCATACTCCGTATATGGGTACCAAAGATGTTACGACCGCTCCTTGGGAAGTATTTGAAGGTTTGATGACTTGAATTGAGGGAAAGCTATAGGATATTGATTTAGGGCTCCAGCAACTACTCGAATTTGAAGTTGCGGTTGTGAGATTTGAGTGCCAAGTGCCATTCGCAGTGCTTTGAGGCCACGCAGAAGTGTGATTGGAGTATGCAGTACTATGAACACTTGCAGTGGTATCAGGATGACGCGTTGTCGTCACGATATGCTTCATGCTCTTTAGAGAACCTAAAGGCCGTGGTCGTGGATGAAAGAGTATAGAAGACGGTATAACTTTCTTTGCACTCTCTTCTTTTGCATCGAGGAAGAAAACGCACAGGGTCCAAGTAAGAATATACAAAAGCAACATTTTGGCGGATGGAAACTTCGACGGGGAGATTCAGGAAACCCGGAACGACGACGAACACATGTTTATCTCTATACTCTGATATAGAGTGCAGCTCGCAAACTTCGCGAAGGCTGGTAACCACATTCCTTGAGGGGCTCAGGGGTAAAAAGACTTGGGCGTGGAATGAACGTGACGAGAGATAGGCGGAGTTTCCTCCGAGGCTGAGTGGATTTGGATCACTTGATTTATAGTAGATGTGAGCCTTACTCGCCATCTTTGTTTCTGAATCTCAATCTTTTGAAGAGTTGCTGGTTATGGGGTGAGAAATGATGAATAATTAGAAGGTAAAGATGGCATTTTTCTCCCCACCAAGCTCGGACGGATCGCTGACCCCTTCACCGTCATATTCGTCGTTATCAGGCTTCAGCTACAATATCAATGAATTCTTCCAATCCTCACAAATATCGAAATCCCTTTTGGCCTGTTTCAGACCAAGACAATCCAGCCTATCTCGCTTTTAAAGAATGCCACCCAAAAAACATTCCAAGCCAGCGAAATCCACTTCCGAGCCAGACCCCGCTCCACCGAATTGGCCTACTTTCAAACCCCTCCTTCCGACATCAGATCTTTCGATTTCGACTGTTGTAAGTATTACTCTTATGAGTGATTTATTTCTCGTATCATAAAATCAAATTCTCAAATATCCTTATCTTACAACCCCAACCAGGTTCCAAAACAAATCCTAACCATCCCCAATTTCTGGACATCCACCCTCTGCAAAACCTATGTCACCTTTCTAAAAACCCTTCCATTAACCACTACGCCTGGGAAACCGAGGAAGGGGGATGCGTTAAGGTTTAATGATCGCTTTCAGGTGATGGATTGGGGGTTTGCTAATCGGTTGTGGGTTGAGACGGGGCTGAGGGAGTTGGTTTGCGGTGATAATGTAGAAAGCGATGGGGAAGGAGATGGTGAAGGGGAAGGGGAAAGGCGAATAAGTAAGGAGGAGAGAAGAGCACTTTGGTAGGTAATTTTGGAGAGGATCATTGTGATTGTGATGGAAGGAGAATATATGGTACTGATGAGCGAGAAATAGGGGAGGAGAAGTAATAGGCTTGAACCCTTCAATTCGGATTTACAGGTACACAAAAGGCCAATTCTTCGACTGTCATTGTAAGTCCCCATTGCCTTCCCCTCTTTCCCCTCCCAGTACCCATCTCACTCACCCTCCCCCCTACATCACAGACGACGAGTCCAACACCCTCTCCCTCCTCACAAAACCCCACCCTACCCCCGCAAAAACAACATGGACACTCCTGCTCTACCTAACTTCCCCAGCAACCGGCTGTGAAGGCGGCGAAACAGTCTTTTATCCTGACGAATTACCAGGAAAGAAGAATGTTGTTGAGAAGGAGGTTGTTATTGGGTTAGAGACCGGGATGGTGTTGTTGCACAGGCATGGGAATGAATGTATGCTTGTGAGTTTCTTCTTCATTTTGACTTTTTCGTATGGAAAGGAATAGGGGATAAATGTGGTTAGGCCAATGCTAATAGATGGGCAGCATGAAGGGAGAGAGGTAAAGGATGGCGAGAAATGGGTTATTAGGACGGATTTGTGTGTTAAGAAATAGTGATGTCAATCCTGACACTTGTTCATTTGTTCATTTCAGACAGTGATAATTCATGGTGAATTTGAAAGCTATTTGTGGTGTTCAAATTGATGATCTGGATGAAGGTAAAGCTTGCATGTGGATCGAAATTCCACGGGTATCTTGCGCTCGCCTGTGGAAACATGCAGCCCAGGAGATATCTCAATTGACCCCGGCCCCATGAAGCTTCCGAGGAAGCTTCAATCACCAGTACTTGTAAATCGATATGCTTCCCCCTCCCCATTCCATGCTCCTAACGCGTATGTCCAAAAAATACACCTCAAAACATCCTTTGTTCCTTCAGCCTCCCCAAAAATCCCATTTATGGTCCCAATGAATCTCAATCCGTACTTGAGGTGATCATGACACTCCGACAAAGGTTGCTTCCTCGGCATTGAATTCGTTATCGCTGCGGGTTGTGACTGTGGTTGGATAAACTTTATCAAGGAGCCAAGCTGGAACAACGCGAGCGGAGGCTGAGGTAGCGAATAGAATGGCGATGACGGTAGAGGGACGCATTTTGAATATCTGTCGCTTGACAATGGATGAAATCGGGAGTCGGCCTGCGAGTATAGAGAGTTTATGATTTGAGGATCGATGAGAGAAGCTTTTGAGGAAAGGTGCTGGGTGGTTGATATTAATGAGATGGTGCTTCTTTTTGGATCCTTCGATCATGAGATAGCAGAAGCAGGAATTGTTCCAGATTGAAAAACGCCGCGATGACGAATGATCAAAAGGTCGTGGGATTCGATGTGAAACCAATAGTGTAATATCCTGATCATCTGGTAAACACGAGCCAAATAGAGGGGGGAGACGATTCTGAAACGCGGAGAGTAGAATGTTGAGGGTTGAAGCAAAGCGAAAAGGAATATTCCCCGTATCCTTTTTACCCGAAAGAACCGTATATTGCGGCTGGCGAATGCTTGGTATCATTTGTTTCATTTAAATGCGGTGCTTGGAACAAGAGCTCTTCGTAGAAAAAAAAAGGTGATCCGTTTGTGAACTCCATAGAGCAATCGCCTACCAGCAGCAATATCCGCCATCAACGACCTGGAGCTGTCAACGAAGAAAACAAGGAAGGATTGTTTATCTCTTACAATATCGCTTCCATTTAGGTAGCTTGAAGCATCGCTTGCCATCCATACGATCGTGCCTTGAAGTTCTGAAGGATGACCGAGGCGACCCATTGGAACATCTTTGACCCAGCTGTCTTCAATATGCCTACCTTCTTTAGCCAATAGATCAATAATCAGGTCGGTCTTCATGTAGCCCGGACAAAGACTATTGACCCTAATGCCTCGAGAGCCCCACTGTACCAGAGGATAAGTCAGTTGATCATCTTGAGAGGAAGGCTCCTTACTTCAGTTGCAAGACTTCTGCCCATCAACGAGACTGCTCCTTTTGACTTCATCAAATCAGTTTCTCGACCATGGTAGGATTTTAACTCGAAAACTTTCCCAATTGAAATTTCGAAAGGTTTCAATGGCAATGAAACACTTACCGCATTGTACGCAGCTTGTTTTTGAGGCCGGACGCAAATCTTGGAGCTCATACTGGAAACCAGAATTAAATTGCCCTTCATCTTGTGGTCAAGCCAGTACTTGCCAGCCTCTCTTGCGAACAGAAAACTGCCGTTCAGGTTGATGTCCATCATTTTCTTCCACTTGTCATAGGGATATTCCTCCGCCGCAAAATTCTCCACAATCCCAGCAGCCGTAACAACCACATCTACCCTCCCAAAGTCCTCAACAATTGAAGCCCATGTATCTTGCACTTGTGATTCGGATGTGACATCGCAGGCATAAGCTCGTAGGTCGGGAGTAGAGGAGACAGTGGATTGAATATGCTCTTTGATGTGTTTTATGCCATTTTGTCCATTTGGTAAGGACAGGTCGACACAGGCTCCGCGAGCGCCGCTGAGTGCAAAGGCTGTCAAGAATTCCTTGCCTAGACCGCGTGCTGCGCCTGTGACGACGCACGTCTTGCCTTCGAGAGAAAATGACGAGAGGGTCAGGAGGGTTCGTCGTTGGCGTGAAAAGGTTATGAGGGGTTTGGTGATTTGGCTGCTGAGCAGAATCCGATGGAGAGCTGCTGCGACCATGATCGACGGAGCAGTCGAGGGTTCAATGGACGAGGGTATTAGAGTCGAGGCTAGTTGCTGTAACTCGTCTCCTAGGGATCTGTCAATTTCTGTAGATTAGTTGGAAGGAAAAGTGAATTGTAGCAAATGCCTTCCAAACGTGCCAACGATGACATCACATGCAGGAGGCGTAAAGCTGGCTCGGTCAAAATCAGTGTGATTAAAGAATATTCAAACTATCACAGGCTTCGAGAATGGAGAGTTGTAAGTAACAAGACAATTGTAGTTGCACAGGGAGCTATTCTCCGATATGCAGGGGTAATTCTTGCCAAGGCGCTAGATATACTTAGTACCTAAAGGAGCATGCTATGCTTATAGATTCAAACTACTCAAAAGTGCTTTAGGTTGAGTTTGAGCAGCTAAATTTAAGACTACTCAGAGCAGTGTAATGAAGAGTACTTTGAGTAGTAGTATAGGTAAATATACATAATATTATTTAAATAAATAGCTTTAATTCTTCATTACAATTATATTAGTCACGTGATATGAAAGTCAACAAGCGAAGATTAGCGAGTATAGAGTATAGCAACAGATATATAAGCAGGGCTTTTCATCAACTCTATCCTCGCTGCCATGTGGCTTCTTTGAGTACATATTATAATGCCATCTGTTGCTAGTTTTAACATACCTCCTAGCGGCCTATCTAACTACATTTTTTCCAGCTTTGGCATCCGTCCTTCGTCTTCGTCCTTTATCCAAAATGGCTGCTCTAACAGAATTAACGCACCTTAGTGCAACATCCACATTCTATCAGGTTCGACCAGGAGTAGTCCTCAAATCACCTTCACTGATCTGGAATTGCTTCCCACGCAGGGCCGAGGACATCGCGCTCAAATTCTCCGCAGAAAATCAAATACTAGACAGACTAGGAGACCTCCCACGGATCGTGAAGTTCGTTTACTCTATCAATCTTCCGTTGAAACGGCCTCATACTTATTGTACATCGTTTGCAGATATCTAGGGTATCAAGACGAAGGTGAACACAAAGGCCTCCTCCTTACCGATTCTGGATTCTTTGATCCTAGAGAAGAATGGGTAGTGACTCCGGCAACAGATGTGTTCAGCCTAGGATCAGTTTTATACTTTATTGTGACCGAGCACTAGTCCTTCAAATCGCCTAGTTTTCAGCGGACACCAGAAGAGATGGAAGCGTATGAAGCAAGGGTTGACAGTCTCTTTGCAAATGGAATCTTTCCTAAGGTGGATGGATTGGCTTGTGGGAAAGTGATGATGGGTTGTTGGACTAAGCAATATGATACTGCGGCGAAAATCGTGGATGCTCTAGATATTGAATTAACTTTAGAGGATGGCGAGTCAGCCACAAACTAAGGCTATTGCGGGAGAGCGATCTGGTAGTAAAGGCATATCTTCACATATTGCAAAGCGTTTCTGTTTTTCCACCAGCAGTAGACTGTCGTATTTATTTCTTACAATAGAATCATACTTATAGTAATACTGGGTATTTTAGTCACAAAGCACAAGCAAAGTATATGATAAATTAAGAGCATATGGACCTAGCAGGTGAGTGATATCAATCTCATCTATAAAGAGTGTGTTGTCTAAAGCTAATCGAATTCATCTGATCTTCCAAAGAGTGTGCGGTCCAAAGCAAGTGAGGAACTCAAAAGAGAATACAAATGAAAGTACAATGCAAAGCCATTGAAAATTGTATCACATCTAACTGAGAATAAAAAGAGCATTAAAAAGTAATCAAGACCCGCAATCCTTCATCGCTCTTCTTCCTTCCTTCTCTCCCTCGCTTGTATTAATTAGTTAGAAAAGTGCGACGTGAGAATAGACTTACAGGCAATGATATCTCTAGGATTTCTGCAATGGGGCGTTCAACACTTGGTTGGCAATCTATTAGAGGTCATATAAACATCTTTAATAATATGTGGTGAGGGTGCGTACGGTGTTGGGCATCAAATCAAGACCCCTTCATCCATGGCATTACTACATGCGTAAATTGTCTTCTCACACATGCTGAAAACGAACAATTAGTGACATTTGAGATGGGGCCTTGTAGTAAATTCACATTCAGGGTAGATGAGGAATTAGGAAATGCAAGTATGGTCGTAGAAATGGTTGGGCTGAGGTGAGGAGGAGGAGGAGGAAGTGTACAGAGAGCTCTCAGAGTTGGTGGAAACACATTTTACATATTTCAGGCAGATGTGACTCATGTGAGAACGTAAACTTGTATAGTCTCCAAGTTTTTGATCGATACGAACGCTAGGTAGGGGGTATATGGGGTGACATAGCATTAACCGAGTTTCTCTCCTGCACCTAATATTCTGGCCTACTAAATATCTAGGCTCTCCTCTTCGACTTCTACTAGCAAACCTTCTACTACAAGAAATTTTACAGACTCCTGTTAATTAACAACCCAGACTCCCATCCAGGGTCTGCAAGCTGAATATCGAGAGATTGCAGTTGGCCATTTATGATTTCGAAAAGGGAGTCTAGCAAGCTATTCAATTTGGATTAGTATATCACCGCAATCGCGAGGAGAGAGGCTTGTAATTCTGGCTGTCATGTGTTGTTGTGACACTGAAAGTGCTTGCGATGTCTAATAACTTGCGATGTGTATTTAACTCTACATTCAGATACATCCAGCATTGACTTATAGAAGCACATAACTACTCCGCCCCGTGCTCTTCAGGTGCTAACTCAAACTACTCTTGAGTAGTTTAAGTTGAGTTTGAGTAGCCCAGTTTATCGTTGAGCTGAGTTTGAGGAGGACCCTCTATAATCATCTCAAACTCAATTTATTATTCACACAGAGTTAAAATCCAAGTTAAAAAGGAGTAAAGGCCGAGATTTTCACTAAATATCACGAGCATTTCTATTTTTGGAATTACACAGCCTGGAATTCAGAGGCGAGCATTTTAGCTGAAGTCTAGTTGAAATAACTACCATGACATGGCTACATCAAGGTTATTGGTATATATTTATATTGATTCCTCCCTCCCTATAACTTCAGTGTTATAGACGGTCCATTTGACCTAAGCACGCTGGAGATTCTCATCCGAAGGTCTTCACTTCCAACAGAACTTCCAACAGATACCAACCGGATGGTATCGAGGGGCGAATGTCCCCACTCATAATCCAACTCCAGTAAGCATAATAGGAAGTACGCCGTAGGGGATTTTGTAATCCTGCTGAACTCTCAGGATATGCTCTGATGCAGCGGGGTTGCAAGCGGTATAACAATGCATCTCACTGCCTTTCGTGGCCAGACTTAATCATAGGCCCTTCTCGTAATTTCCTGGATGCACCACAGGACCATGTCCACGCTCTCCCAGGACTCTGGGCCGAATGATTGGGCCATGAGGTCCTATTGTATGCTGATGCTTGTCGTCTCCATCAATGCGTACGCCGACAGCACCATCCCGATTTGCCCTCCAAACGCCTCCCTCCTCGCCGCCAAATTCTTCCTTCTTCCAAACTTCTACCTTTGCTTTACATTCTTCAAGAGCTTCCTCACCAGCTCTCCAAGCTGCCTGGCGATGAGGTGATGATACTGTAATCAAGATGCTCTCTTCGCCAATTGGTACAACTCCCAATCGATGAATCATAGCGATAGAAGTGAGAGAGTGTTTTTGCAAGACAGTTTTGCAAATCGTGAGCATGCTTTGGAGAGCACGCGGTTCATAAGAGGTGTACTGGAGCTCTTTTACCGGCTTTCCGTCGAAATTATCACGTGTAGTACCTTGAGGAATTAATAAATCAGTGATATGGCACTTTCAGAGAGAAGCTCACCTGCAAAGAGAACAATAGCACCGGCTTTTGGACTTCGGACTCGGTCCATTATTACCTTGGCATCCAGGTGGTCATGAGTTAAGGCAACAAAGCAGTTGTCCTCACTTAACTCTTTTGCCATTTTCCTTGTTGTAACTATACTACGAACTATTATCGTACCACATAGGATGACTTCGATTCGGATTTAGTATGTGGTGGATGATGCCGTGCTCGTCCTTCGCTAAAAACAGTCAATTGTGGCGGTAGAACTTCGGTTGAGGATGATCATTCCCTTGCCCGCGCCCGCGTTAAGGTGGTTTACTTCCGTCCTCCCATTCACAACATCTTCCCCGCGCAAACACTTATACCCTTCAATTCTATTCCTATCAGTCCGAAAACTCGAAATGAGTGCTTCACGACCTTACAGGCTTTCTAGCCCTGATATTATGTACGACGATCAAGACCTTCCATACGGAAGCAGAGAGGATTACCGTCAGCGCAGCTCACCAACGCATGGCTATCAGAATTCGCGGAAGGGTAATCGATAGTTGGATATAGAACCTAGCTTTGAATCAAATGCTGATAATCAACGTCTAAAGATAACTCAAAAACACCTCCTCGCGGGCCTGCGAGCAGCAACATGCGCGACTTCGAAGAACGAGAGCGAGGTCGTCAGGACGAGCGTTATGGATATGATGATCGTGAATATGATAGATCTCGATCTCCTCGCCGTGAAGGTAGGGGCCGTTATACAGACCGCGATCGAGAAGGATACCGCTCTCCACCCCGCGATAAAAGTCGAAGTCGATCCCCATATTTTGGAGCTCCGCCAAATCGCACGGTAATCCTTGAGGGACTTGCATTATATATGACACAGGAAGACGTTGGCCCCCCATTTCTACCATCTCTTGGACCTTTATATCAACATACCCACTCCCAGCCTAAGTGCTTATTGAAGACAAATTGGAACTCTAGCTAAGAATAGGGACTGGTCATCTTGACCGTTTCCAATTACAGATATCAAATGAACTTTTAAACAGTCTGCGTGTTGAAGGGCTAGAGGAAGTTAGATTAATTAAGGATAAGAGAACGGGTAGGAACTCTAAATTGCACGATAACGATCCTCACTAATGCTGAGTTTTTCAATAGGTCTTTCGCGCCAATTTGCATTTGCACAATTTTCAACACTCCCACAAGCACGAAGCTTTCTTGAGAAGCACTACCCTTCTATTTTACTATACGGTGCTTACGATCTGATTCAAGCAGCAACCAAAGAGCCCATTAAGGTTCGTGTAGCCTACAGTCGTGAGAAAGAAGAACGAGAACGTCCTGGGAAAGGGGAAGATGATTGGAAGTGCGATATTGTATGTTTTATAGTACTCCTTTCCCTATTCTATCGTTGACAGATGACAGTGCTATTTTGCCAATTATCCGCATCGAACATTATGTTTCAGATGCAATGCGCCAAGAACTCGTAAGAACTCTGACTAGCAAGTCATGATCATCGCTTACATTGACAGGTGCTGCTGCTCATGGCGTTGTCATAACGCAGGCAAATCAGTCTACCTTTTCTGGATTTGTTACTACTGGAGACAGTGATGCTTCGCCCGACGAGACCGCTTCTCAATTCATACTCCTTCGGGGATTAGAGCCTGGTGTGACCGAAGAACTCCTGGCAAAAGGGGTGAGCAAGCTTTATAAGGTGAAAGCAAGCACAACACTGGACAATCACGCCCCAAAGAAGGCAAAAATATCATCAACATCAATTGACTCCAGTCTAGGTGCAAAAGATGGCTCGCTCCGGCGAGTATTACTAATTCGGGATAGAAAGACCACCGATAGTTGGAGATATGGCTTTGCTGAGTTCTCATCAGTCGAAGATGCTCAAGCTGCCATGGCCAAGTACAAGGCTACCGAGAAATTTACTATTTCTTCAAAGCCTGTTCTTGTGTCATATATTCATGCAGGAGTATTTGTTCCTGTCCTTCATCCACTCAGTGGAGACTTCGCCAAGTTTACATTCAGTCCCCTGTCAAATTCATCGGTCAAGCTGATGTATTGGGATGAAACTGCTTATGCAAGTGAGCTGATGACTGAACCTGTTCCTCAACCTTCGGCAGCTAAAACCAAGGAGAGCGAGCACGCGAAATTAGCTGCAGCCGCTGCAAATGAAGGTCTACTGAGTGGTGGAGAATCGAGAGTTAAGAAGCGGAAAATTGAGAAGGAATCTGCACCAAGCAACAAGAAAGTTGTCGCACCTCATTTGCAATTCTGGACGAACAGGCATGCCGAAATCCACGGACTTCCTCCAAAAGAAGTCGAGGATGCAATGGAAGAGTCAGCCAACTCGTCTCCAAAGAAGACCTCAGATGATGGTACAGATCCACCGAGTCAATCTTTCGCAGATATGGAACGCAAATGCTGTCTCCTCTGCTCTCGGCAATTTAAAACCGAGGCAGAAGTCAACAAACACGAAAGAATCAGTCAACTTCATCGCGACAACACGAAGAACCCCGAACTCGTCGCCAAAGCTCAAGCCAAACTCAAGAAAGCCGCCAACAAAGAAGATACAACCGATTCTGCCTATCGTGATCGTGCCAAAGAACGTCGTCAAGCTTTCAATCAGCCAAAGCAACCTGCAGCCCAACATCGATCTAAAGATGACAAGCCATCAAATTCCAAGAAAGAAGACAAAGAAACCACGCCACCGCCTCAATCTAAAGGTGCAGCTCTCCTTGGGAAAATGGGGTGGACGGTGGGTGAAGGCCTTGGTGCACAGGGGACCGGACGCACAGAAGCTATTACACCAGAGGTGTATGCCGAAGGGGTGGGACTTGGTGCTCAAGGAGGAAAAGTTGGTGATGCTATTGAAGAGGCACAGAGACAAACGAAGGGATCGTACAAGGATTTTCTGAACAAGACGAAGGATAAAGCTAAGGAGCGATTTGAGAGTATGGCTTAGGGGGGGGGGGAAATCTTATTGGGAGGAAGGTACTAAAACGTATGTGTGACTAGGTTGGGGATTAATCAATAAATGCCTCACTTATTTCCAAATCCCTTTACAGCCAAGTGAACCCCACTACGCTAACCAAACCCGTTCTACATTCTGTTTCAAAGGTTAAGCTATTGGGATCATAAAGGGTTTACAGTTGAATGATCATTGCTGGTTCCTCCGTGTGTGTAAGGAGAAGGGATGGAAACGCTGAGGCGAGTGTTTTTTCTTCGTTTGTGAGAGTGCTAGTGACTATATACTTCAGTATCCTGCATCAAGATCGATTAACTATCATCACACCCACACCCACAGATATTGCTACTCGTCTCGGTACGTGCCTCATCATCCTCCGCCTACCGATCTTTGTTCATCCATTAGAGCACAATAGAAACGCTGCATGGCGACAAATACTGATGTCAAGTAGGAGAAAGGATTTCAATCCCAACAGGTACCTGAAATGAAAGCTTGCAAGTGACAGAGAAACAGCACCTCACTGTGACTACGTGCAAAGTCACCATTTTAAAACGAAAGAAAAGCCGGCTAGGCTTCTCCTGGTACGATGTCTGACTTTTAGATAGCTTCTGCAATAGGCGTTTGCTGACCGGGATCTTGACACTCCCAACCATTAATTTCACGTGATCTCGCGCCGCCTTTGCTCAGGCTGGCTTAGGCTTTGGTTTAGCTTCGGCTTATATCTGCTTAGATCTACTCGGCTAAGGTGCGGCTCCAACCGCGAAGAAAAGTAGGGTGTTGCCCTATTATTACGACTCGGTTGATTGGATCAGATAGTATAAATCGCTTTAACCCCTCTTCCTTTCCGCTCCAACTGCCGCCATCATTTGAATAACACTTCTGCCTACCCACCTTTATACTCTACATAACGCTAGAAGAAACTATGGCTGAACTACAAAGCAGCATGTCCCTAGACGAAGCGACATCCGCTCTCGTTGCATTCATATTCTCTGGAGTTATCGGTTCACCGAAAGGCAAAGGAGTATCTTACTCCCTCCTTAAAGCGACCGATAGCGCCTTTTCCTGGGCTGCTGCTCTAGTGGAAGAAGATCACACAGGCCAGCCCATCGACAGGTATCGTGTGGATATTGATAGGGTGTCACGCAAGATTCAAACTCCGAGGCCTATATACCTTTCAGAGGCAGAGCTTGAAGAAGCTGTTTTGGCGGCGACCGGTAACCACTTGAAGACATTCTCGCGGTTCACGGACGGGGCTCTCAGCATTTCATATAAAGTTTCGATCGAAGAAGACCCAGATATCCAGTACGTTGTGCAGCTGCGTCACCACGGAAATGTCACCTCAATGAACCTCCTTATGAGCCTAATCTCCTCGACCATCGACCCCAGCATCCTTCCCCTCCCTGCTGTATATCCTATCCCAGGCGAAGAGCAGCGGCAGAAGATGATTGGGATGGGTAGACAAATAGCACAGCTGATACCAGGTCTAATGGCTGATTCTGTCTACCCGCGTATGTCGCATGAGGAGAAATTAGTATTCGTCCGAAATATGGCTCTCGCATTCCAGGCCACCTGGAACATCCCCCTCCCCAAAGAGCGCCTTATCGGCGAACTCTGCGCCGCCCAAGCTGGTGATTGCATCGTCCTTAGCGTCGGTCCAGAACGGCAACACAGCCTCGGCGGGCCTTTTGCCTCCGTCCGCGACTATCTTCGCGCCTATATCAGCATCTCCCTGAGCGCCTTCAAACAGCAAGAAGGCATTGACGAGTACAAGGCACGATTCTTGCAACGAGTCACGGACTTTGTAGAGGGTGGCATGCACAATATTCCTGCAATCGTCGAGGATATCCCTGTGGTAGTTGTCCACTCCGATATGGGGCCTCACAACGTCATTTTGTCACCCACTACACCTACCGATATTAATGCAATCATCGACTGGGAGTTTGTTGCCGGTGCTCCTTATGCCTCGCTCCACCGCGTCATCGAGATGCTTTTTAGGGAATCTGCGCCTAACGGCTTTGGTGCTGAGTATGCACACGCTGACGAGCTGCGTGACACTTTTTGGGGTGCGATCCCAGAATGGAGGACGTGGAATGAGAGTGAAGCAACGAAGGTGTTTTTGGACTGGTTCCGGTTTGGACAATTCATGAAGGCAGAGTGGAGACCGGGTGGTTTGAACGAGGAAACGAAGGAGGGTTACTGGAAGGAAAATGTAAGAGTGGTAGAGGGGCTGTTAGGGAAGTATGGCTTTCATGGAGCGTCTTGAGTCACAGGACAGATAGGATGTTTGATTAGCCACGAAGACTTGAAGGATAAAATTCAACAAAAAGCACGACGTATTGCCGACGAAGGAAAAGGAGAACATGCTGGCGGCACGAACCACCATCATCCCTCACTGTCAAGATGAGATCCCCTGTGATTAACACAGATAGATTTTATTTCAATGATAATAATACGTGCTTGAGCGTGTGGCGGAATTTTTTAAGCATCATCAGGATCCCGTGCTGCACATGGAGTTAGCAAAAGGAGAGAGATGTTGTCACGTTTTGCAGTCTTATCACGTGATATTTGAAGCCTCAGGCTGCAATCATTTCAGCCTGACTTACTCGTATTGTACCTGTTTTAAGCTAGCCTAACCGAACGAATGGTTTCCCAGCTTCACATATGCGCTTGCACACTGCACACTGCACAGCTTGCAGCATCGAATCGTAGAGATATTGACGGCAATCTCCAAGGAAGAAATACATCACCCAACATTGAAGCTCGACGCGGAATGACAAGTGAACAACCGCAAGGGGTCCCTATTCTGAATTTTCAAGACATTGTCGCAAAAACAGCAATGAATGAGCGATCGAACCATCCATTGCTTGCGCGTGGAAAAATGAAGTCTTTCTGCAGGGCCACCTCCTTGACCCCGACCTGGCTTTGCCAACAACATCAAACCATTGGCCTGGTGTTTCCACGGAACTATCTCCGACCAACATCTCGAACTTCCCCCTTGAAGGCAACGAAATCGATCGATGGCTCCTGAGGACGTCTGCCGCGGCTGCATATCCGCCTATATTTCCGCTTCCAAGTTATGCAGGACGGGACGATCTGATAGATTATACATAGCTCCCTCCCTTCCCATCTGGAACGACAAACGCAGGAGATCGAGAACCATGGTTTTGGCGGCTTTGGGACCCATTTAAATGCACTGAATGAAAATCTGTATGTTCCGCATGAACTGGTTGACAATCTGCCATATTTATCGCAGAAATTAGTAGGATGATGGAAGATAGATTTCCCCCTGAAGATCGGAATTGCTCCGTTTGTCCCTTGTCTACCTTCCTACTTGCTTATCTCCTTATATGTTTACTTTTCCTTCATGTTTACTTTTCCTTCATGTTTACTTTTCCTTTACGCCTAGTTTGCGTTTATGCCTCCTTTCCTTTATTTTGGCGGGGTTGGCCAGTTAAAATGCCAGATCTGGATCAGCAATCCCTTCTCGGAGATATCGCCTGGAGGCTTTCTGGATCAAGGGGGTAGTGGCTGGGAACGTAGAACCCTTGCTTTTGAGTGCATTGGGGAAGTCCTGTACCTTAGAAAGAGCTTTCCGATCCAATTAAGTGCCAGCGTCTCTGTCTGATTGATCGTATGCTCTGCATGCCAATACATCGTCATGTCATTCATGTATTTTTATACTTAGCAAAGTCGACGGGGGCTGGAAGAAGCCGCCATCTACTCAGGGTATAAACTTCTCGTTGTCTCGTCGATCGTCCCTTTCATATAGAAATTCATTGCCAATTTGTCCCATTTTGTCATGTCTATACCTTTCTCAAAATTCGATTATTGAAGTCTCATTCTTTTGCAAATATGTCTCTTGGTCTCAGAAACATTAACAAGAATTTACCTTCCCTGCATTCCTTGACGTCAATGAGGAGCTCTCCATTGCTCAATGAATTCTTCGCAGATGATCCTTCTATCGATAAAGAAGATATGATAACAGTCGTTCAACCCGAGGACGCGTCAACTGGCTGGCTACTATCCTCACCAACGACTGTTATCTTTTCGAAACTCAATCTCAGCAAACCATTACCACTCCCTCCAACGTCATACAATGGCTCATTGACCCAGAAACAGGCCGAGCTTGAGGCCGTGGCATGTTCCTCCTCATCAAAGATACTGCGACGCCTATCGAACTTGTCAGATTACTCTGTTCCAGGCATGACCGGATCTGGGTCGGAGACATCCTTCGATGATGATCATAATCTCCCCTCTTCCATCGACCGCCAAAATGAAATATGGAACTCCTGGTTCGACAAGACCGAAGAATATTTACGAAGTCCACTGTGCTTAGATACCTCTGCCAAAGCATTGATATCTCGCAATACACAAGAACTCTCCCCTTGCAACCGCAACTACGCCACTACAAACCTAACCAGCCTCAACATTGCTACCTATCTTGGCGATCTCGATCATGGATCAAATCATATCCCACCTCTCCGACCTCATCGTTCCCTTCATACCCTCCGTCACGCAACATATTCTCCCTTCCCACCTATACCCCAACCACGTATCCCACTTACACACACACCACATAAGTCATGGCCAGTGCGAAAAGAATCCTGCATGGACCAACAAGCCTACCGTCTCCGAACTCAAACCATCTCTTCTCAACCCATCACTCCTTCTAACCTCAGCACATGCACAACCCTCGACTCTCCCTCTTCATCATGTACAAGTACGCCATTGTACATGCGTTCCGCTCCTTCACCACATTTCCCTCTTCCTCTTCCTACCCCTGTTCGTCCTTCATTAGTCGAACAATCATCTTTCGAATTCGAAGATTCCGATGATGAGGGTGAGAATGGGAAAGGGAAATCGGGACCGTTTTCTTTTGTTACAAATCATATGAGGAGTGGGAGTGGGAATGCTAATCGGAGAGGTGGTGGGGGAAGTTTGGGGAGGAGTCTAGGGAGGGTAGTTGGTTTGGAAAAGGAAAATGAGCAGGAGAAACCGAGGAAGAAGAGGAAGTTTAGGAAGAGTGCTAGTGATGTTTTTGAGAGGGTTTTTGGTCGATCTTGAGGATTATCATTTTATGGCTTTTTTTGATTTTTGATTTTTGGTTTTTAAATTTTTTCCCTTTGTTGCTCGAGGGAATGATATGATGTGATGAATGAGAATGATGTCTAGTAATATAGGTATGGTCAAGGGGATGTTTGTGGGATTACGGAGGAGAGGGAAGAGAAGAGAAGGATTGGTGTTTAGGATATGAAAAGTCTGTTGTCTTGTTTTATTTGTTGCGTGGAAGAAATGATTGGAATGGTTGGATGTTTTTCTCATAAGGATTTTATTTTTATGGGGATATGGGATGAGGGATTGTTGATTATGCTGGTTGGGAAGTAAGTGACGAGATGAATATGGTTGGGGCTGGATTTGGGTTTGGGTGTGGGTGTGGGATGGAAGCTATTCGATGAAAGAAATGATAGTATGATGTAAGAAATACGTTATGAAATGGAATTATATATTTTATCTATCTATTTTGTATATTTACTCCTTTAATTGAATTCAAATCGCGGAGATTTAAGTGAGCGAGTACTTCGTCTCTTTAAAGTATTCATTCTTATTCCTAGACCCTACCAAGTATAGAATTTCCCCACTTTCCCTCCCTCCTCCTTCATTCACTCGTCAGTATATGAACTCTCTTCGATCAAGAATATATCAAAAAGAAATCAGATATCTACTCGCCATACACATATGCTATTGAACTTTTTTGGGGGGGGAGGGGGGTTTCGATTCTGGTTCAAGCGTACTGAAATTAGAGGGATATAAAATAATGACCAATTGCATAGAATGATATAAGATGGTAGAAAGCACATTACCCACTCTCTTTCCTAAAAATAACTGCTGCTAATTTTTTGAATGACGAAAGAGGTGGGAGGAAATTGTCTCTAAAGTAACTCCAGAGACACCCTTCAAAAACATCCTCAAGCTCCACTGTCTTCATGCCCATCAATTTCTAGCAGATGATTTGGCGAAGAATTAAGAACCGGTTACGGGTACGAAGTCACCTAGCATAATATAGGTGACTTCTTGAGAAAGATATTACCTCACAGCTCGAGAATCCAAAGAGAAGTGAAGATGAGAGTTCAGCAAGTACCAAAAGGAACCCTTGCATCGAGGTGTTGAAGAAGGATGTACAATATATTTGGAAATAATCAGCTGTAAGGACTTCAAGGAATGCCATTAAGATCAATATGAATGAATAATCGGCACGAAGGAAGCACTCGCAGGTTCGGGTTACGAGTGTGGACGGGGAAATCTTGAGAGCTGGTAGATTCTTGACCTGGCGAGAAAATTAAAAGATAGGAATTGATTAACCTCGAGAGGTTGATGGCTCTAGATGAAATAAATCTCTTGGTGCAATTCGGGATCGAATTCGAAGCCGCGGGATTGCTGGGTAGAAGTTCAAGAAGTTCAAGAAGTTCATACACAGCAGCATAATCCATGGGCAACTTCAAATCCCTCTTCATCCCATTCTCATTTCATCAATCTCTATACATCAACTACCTTGCGTTTATTCTCACCTCATCCAGGGGCCATCAGGAGGAGGAATGCAATATGCCCGCATCCTTCTCCCCCAACTATTTATTCTTAATTTCTTGCGCCGCAGATAATATCAAACACATCCTCCACCCTCCCAACGATAACTCCTTGATTATCTTTTGCATATTAATCTATGATACCATCCCTCTTTTCATCTCCGCCATCATCATCTCAACAAACCCATCTCGTCATATCTCACATCCCACGATCAAACCCATCCCGCACCCATAGAGCTTGCTCTCCACATATCCGTCTCACCCCCTCCCGCTAAAACAAAAAAGCAAAAACAAACAAACAAAACAAAATGGACCAAGTAACAATCATCCCACATTTCCTCTCCCTCAACTCGGGTCTTTGGATTGTGCTCGCCGTTTTGGTGATCATTGGTGTTTTGGTGAAACTATGGATTGGGCTGCAACATTTACCTACCGATGCGGATTTGGAGGCTTTCAGGAGACTGGTCAGGGAGCGGGAGAGGGAGATGAGCGAGCGGGATTGATTGTAAGTTTTTGATTCTGAGGGCGATGGGGATGGGGAGACGAGGCCTGCTAATTGGTAAGGGATGTTTAGAGGTGGGATTGGAATGAAATGCTAATGGCTACGAGGAGTTCGCTATTCGGTCACAGAGGGCTCGAAGCGCGCCACAAACGCCGTGCAGTATGCGCTGATGGTTCCTCGACCTATCTGATCGATGGGATGATAGACGGGACCTGACAGATGGAACATAAAACACAACCCCAGCGCCGCTGTCTTCCGACATTCCAGTCTTGGCTGGATACGAAGACATTGTCGCTCCCCGAAACACGACACTGAACCTCTTCCGTTCCTTTCTTCTGCCAATGCCGAGCCTGGTCCCGTCAGAAATCATCTATACGTGGGAAAGAATTGGGTCGATTGGTCTTGCATTAAGATACCGATGTTGGTGGTGACGGGAAGTTGGCGAAGTGATGGATCTGATCTCAGAGATGTGGATATATTGGGAGGAACAGGGCGGAACTGATAGAGGACACGAAAAGGGTTTACCAAGGCGCAACGGAACGAAGAATGATAGAATACAGGAGAATTGAGTGTCATGGTCATAGAAATGAAAGCTGTCTTGTGCAATATCTTTTGAATACCAAATCTGCTTGCCTCTTTACTTGAGTCTTCGTTCGCGAGTCTGCATAGATTATTTTCTTGCTTCCCTTTTCCTGAGAGGCCTCTATCAATATCTCAACATAAGTGTCTTTCTCAGCCACCTTTCCCCGGATTCTTCAAAGTACAAATCTAATCGTGTGTATCCGTAATACCAACACTTTCGACAACCATCTCGCCACTCCCCCACACCCCGCACAATGCATCCTTCGAACACCAATCCGATTTCACAACACCTCAAGACCCTGGACGATTGTGGGATGTGAGATTACATCACTGGCTGTGAAATATATGGTCCTCTGAGGATCAACGTGGGTGGGCTGTGATGTAAAGAGGAGATGATCTTTACCATTTTTGGGAGGAAGAGGGGTAGAGATGATGAATGATGGTGGAGGAATGGGAATATATGAGATTGGGTTCGCCGGTCCGGCAGCGAGATTCTTAGGAAGACTGTGTTCTTTTTCGACATCGCATATTGAAGGTGATAGGAAAATAGGTACTGATCGAAAGGTTCGTATAGCGCTTGCATCCTTTCCTCCTCTTCTTGATAAGATAGAAATCTAAACTCTCATCGCAGCACCACCACGACCATCCATCCTCCCAGCCAGCGAAATTATCAATAACAGAAAGCGAAAATGACATCTTCAACCCGCGAAGAGTTCGGCGTCTTGTTTGGATTCATCGGCATTTTCATCGTCGTCATCGTGACGTATAGCCTTATGTGGCATTGGAAGAATAAGAGAGAGGAGGTCAAGGAAGCGGCGAGGAGGCAGGACCTGATTGACAGGGGATTGTGAGTCAATTGTTCCCCTTTTTTCTCCCTGTGAGAATCTGTTGTTCCACCTTGAATCCGATGAGAGTCGATTTGTTCGAACGATGTCCATTCGCATGGACTGAAGTTTCGTCGCTACTTTGGGATGTCGTCGAGATTTCCTCGAAGGACCACGGAAATGTCAATTCTTTTCTATATCAGTATTTCGTCCACCCAGCAAGCAGGGACTAACCTCTGTCTCTTTCTTTAGCGGACCGATCGACTACATGGAAGAGAAATCTCTAGCAAAAGAAGGAAAACACACAGCGGGCCATTCCCAAGGATCTGCAAGCCCAGCGATCGCAGGAGCCGGAGCTGCATAGACCGCAGAATGAGGATCGACTTCACAGGATTTGATGAATAATCCGAAGTATCAAAATAGGCAGCAAGGAGCGAAGGATTTGAATTGCGGGGCGGACTTTTATATCAAAACAGAATTGAAGTGGAGACATTTTGAGGCTGAATGGAAGGATCGAACCATTTGCATTATGAAAGACGTGGCAAGCTGTGCTTGAGTTTAGACAATTATGGGTTTGGAATATGTGAAGCAGGATTGGTCATATCTAGGGAACGTTGTTTTATTTCTGTGCATGTGCATTTAGCTAGTGAAATCTCCTTTCACTGCCGAGTGTGGTACGAGCTGGCAATTCTCATTTGATAGGGAGGAGATGAGATGGGGTACATATCTACACATTGATTTCATCATGAGCGCAGAAAGAATGAAACAGAACAAGGGGCTCCATCATCATAAACGAAGGGAAATTGCCTTTATGAATAACCTCAAAGTCCAAAGCACGTGCGCGCCAGCCATTCCCTCCAATGGCAAGCCTTTCTAAATATAAATTTAAACTTTACAGCCTTACAACAGAAAAGATAGCACAAGCACAGCCCCCTGCACATTGATCCAATGCTCATTGCTCACCGATACAATAGCTCCCGGATGGTATGAGTTGTGGAAAGATGCAACGCGGCACAGTCAGGCTTGTCACGGACGTTCACAATATCGCGTGGAAGCTGGTGCATGCTTCCTCTCATCTCAGAAAAGACACCAAAGGCGCAAGGGAGAAGGGGAGCTTGTTTGTTGATGAGGCGATGAAGTAGCTGCGCCTAGTTGCGAGCTTGAGCTTTGTCTTCAATGTCTTCAATGTGGAGATGTTCGAGGTATATATTTCGTTTGCTGGCCTTCTTTGTTGGATCCTTTTATGTCTGCACATCAAACAAGTTAGCTCCTTGCTTCTCTGTCCATTGTTTCCAGCTCTTCGAAAACAAGGCCTTGTTTGTTCCTCTCACGGCCTTGCTTTAAATCCAACCAATCTTCATCACAATGGTGAGGCAGCATGACGATTATGAAGAAACGCGCACTCGGTGGGGGAAAATGGTCTTGATCCCTTTTTGGTTTGTGCAGACGGTTTTCGTGGGCATGGTTATTGCTCTTCTTTCGTGGGAGCTGTCTCTTTCTCTACGAGGCGAGCAGAGTAACAACGAGATTATTACCTTGAGATCTAGAGGGCATGCACTTCCCCTTATCTTCATCCCATGAATGCCTTGCTGATCAGGTGAAATAGTTATATATACGCATGGCTTTCATTATCAATAATATGCCTTCTTCTCACCATAACATCCATCATCCTCTTCACTCAAGAGAAATTACAATCTCTCACATACCTCATCATTTCCTTCGTTCAATCTATAATGTGGACCACCCTTTTCATCTTAAACGCCATATCTGCAGTCAATGAACACATCGATATATCAAAGACAACAGCCATTGCTGGAATAACGCTCGATATCGTCTTATTGTACGTCTTTTCCCTTCCTCTTCCCATCCACCTTCTCCACACTTACTTACACTCCTCTAGATTCTCTTTTTATATCCCCCTAATCTACGCCGCCTTCACCTGCCGCTCCGAACGCATATCCACTATATACGCCCCTGTGACACACCGCTTCTCCACCCCAACCTCAGAATTCTACCTCGCCTCCTCAGAATACCAACAATTCCTTTCCCAACCACCATTCTCCACTACACCTCCCTCCCCCTCTATATATCCTTTCCACCCCGACGAAGTCGCTCCAAATTCGCCTCATTCGCGACGATCTCGTGGCATGTCGTTTCCTGGGGAGAGGGATACTCGGTTTGAGGACTTTAGAAGTGGGAGAGTGGGAGAAGAGAGGATTGGTTCGAATAGAAGAACACCATCCAATCAGAGCAGTGTAAGTAATTTGTCGAGTGCGTATAATCAGGCGCTGTATAGTGAGGTGAGAAGGGAACATGGGGAGAGGAGAGTAAGTGGATGGAGTAGTGCGGACAGAAGGATTTCGGGTCAGTCGATATATGGGGAGTCTGGAGGGTTGAGTGAGGTTAGTGATTGGGAGGGAAGTCAGAGTAGTAGAGAGATGATGGGAAGGGTGAAGGTAGGGGGAATAAGTATTCCTGAGGTGAGGGTCGAGAATCATGATGAGATTGATGATAGAATGAGGATGGGTGTGTGAGAGGATAAAAAGGTTGGGAAGGGATGGATGGGTGTATATATTATGATTGAAATGAATTTCTTTAGGAATCATAGGGCAAAGCGTATCACTGCGAAATAATCGCTCTACAAAAATATCTTGATTCGTCTTCATTTGAATTCCATTGCTAGGGTCAACAGCTTTCCCTTCAATCGACATCAATCCACCGAGAAAGCAACTGCGCTCTATACGGACCTCTCCCCAGCGCAAACAATCCTCCCCTACCCGAAAAAGATGAAACAGATATCTTCTCAACTTTCCCCCTTCCACCCAGATCGATCCGAATACCTACATACTCATAATCTTCATTAAAGACAGCGCTACCCACGAAGGAATATTAGGACATTTCCCTATACGCGCATTACTATTTACCATTTACCGGATATACGAACTATTCATATGACCTAGGAGCTAATATGCTGCTGCTGCTGCTGCTGCTGCTTGCTTTCTTAAGCATGTAGAGCTGCTACTGTATCTCTATGTTAATACTATGTTTACGAGCAGATAGGGAATTGTCTTTTTCCTAAATAAGATTAAATCTGAGGCGGCGGTGCTAGCCTTTCTTGATCTCTGAGATTCACAGAAGGACTGGTTGCTGATTATCTAGTTAGTTCTCTTTCGACATATCAAGACGTTGTGCAAATGGAAGATATCTATCTATCTGTATTACCAACCAGAACACCCTCGTTCGTCAAATGCAATCCAATCCTTAAAAACAATACCCCCTCACCGCCGCCCCAAAAATTTCTTTATCGAGTAATCTCCGAGTGGAACGAGGCTGTGTTGTTTTGCTTGCTATGCGGCCTCATCTAAACCCTGCTGAAGTTTGTTCATGTTCGGAAGATTGCGAATGGAATTGATTCGAAGTGCTTATAGATCCTCTCACAGTCATAAGCGTGAAGCCTTGGTTTCTTTCATGCAAATAGCTAGCGTGCTATTAGATCTAGAGCACTAGCGACTGCTCTCTCGTTGATCATAGGATCGGCTTTGGAAGAAGAGGAGTTCATGTTGGTAATTATCTCCAAGCTATCGATGAGTTGTGTATCTGGGAGAGATCAATCGAGTTCAAGTGTTTGGTGTGTTATCAGTATGAGTTGGATTGAGCGGAAGAGTAGTACATTTGAGCTTATTCATCTTCTCTTGCTCGATTCTTATATATGGCTACAGAAGACTAATCGTTCAACTTCTCTAGCTGTAATTCCAACATCACTTTTCCAAGATAGCATGAATTCTTGATTCCAATGGCAAACTTGTAGTGTCCGAGAAGCCAGACTGGCCTTATGAGGCCCCTTCATCTCCTCGACAGAAGTCAATTCTTGTTGGGTTTCTCAATTCCGGTGTATTCGCTTCTTCTACTGCTTAACGTCTGGGGTCATTATCTCTAATTATTCATGGCTATTGCACATGCCAGGATTAATATCGCGCTTTGAGTAGTAAGCGCTCGGGCGTCAGCGGCTATTTGGTAACCCTTGAAATTTGGGTGGTTGGAAGGAAAGTGGTTTCCGAGACAATATTTGTGTGTCTAATGAGATTTGGGAACGATTTGGAAATCAGTTGGAATGGCGGGGTGAAAGTGGTTTCTGGATGCGAAGCTTTCTAGAGAGGCAGGGAACGGAACGGTTGGTGCCAGCTGAGGGCATCATTGGGTTTGATTATAGATTATGCTATCTCTCTTGAGACAATTTAAAAATTCCTCATATCCAACTACCAGCCAACCCCTCTCTAACAAACACCAACTTAGCAACTGAGACCAGCTCGAAGACAGCGTATTCTAATTGCCACAACACAACCCAGATCCCAAGCAACTCCACTTCCTTTTACCTCTCAGCTCCATCACCATCTAAGAGATTCATCTGATTAAAGTCTCTGGTTTCTTTCAGAACTTAAGCCGCATCTTGGAGCTTCCGCAAGTCTGAAACATTGCGATCGCTGCACTAAATAAGCAAGGTTGGCAAGTGCGCACGCCGCAATTTTATTACTTGGTGCTATTTCCCCAAAATTAGCTAATGACTGCTCTTAATCCCCCTCCGCACTAGGCTTTAAAAGAGTATTCCTCTAGTTGATATCGCTATGAAATCCTGTCAATTTGCAAACCCCACGAGCCAGATCTTGCAATTGTCTTCTCGTAATCCCGGGATCCGTAGAAGCACGGCCAGCAGAGTTGAAGTAGTATGTTTCAGCAGCTACCTTCCCAAAAGCTCAAGAAGGCTTCGTGGGAATCTCAGAGCCAACAAAGAAAAGATGAAAATCTTTCTGGCTTATGGAACGAAAGATGTTGGCCCCAATAAGGAGAGAGTGGCGAATGATGGACCGTACGACGTCAGGTGGGGATTTTCCGGAATAGAGTCAGAGAGGCGACTTTTTGAGAGAATCAATGCAGTCATGATCCTAGAGAAATTTTCCCTCGGGTCTAGGAAAAGGGGGGCCTTCATCCGGGTGGGAGAAGAGGTCTCACGATGTACAAGGCAAGTAAATATGATCACCATGAACCTGTCGCAGGAACTTGTGGAGATGTCTCGCAAATGAACGAATTAGACATAAAAAAAGGCTGGAAATCCCTATTATACAGCTCCAAACGCTTTGGCCGGAATCTATGTTTTGAGGATCTTCATGTAGATATTTGGGTCGGCAAAGCCCCTCCCAACCTCTCTCTCACTTTCATCAGGGGTCAATCTCGCCTCGGACCCCTCGAAGCGACCCCTTTTAGCCCTCACACAAAAGTTTTTATTTGTTCCAACAAGGTCACAAACAAATCCACCACATTTCGCCAGCCATCTTCTTTCATCCAGCCACTCTTCTCTCACCTTATACATCGTACATTTCGCAGAAAAACCCTGAAGATGCATACCTTCACAACTCAACTACATTGGCGGAGCTGTCGCTGCAAGAATAATAGCCGCATACACGATGAGCTTTGGGGCTTTGGACGTTCAGAGGGTGCAGCGTGAGTTCACAATTGCCAACACATCTTACTCGTTCCCTATTTGCCAGAGGCTGGTTGGCTGACATTTGCTAACAATTTTTACTTGGCAGAGAATCGCCCTCAATTACAAAGAGTACTACAGTCAGAGATCCCCATGACACATGTCGCCGAATATGAAGAAGAACCCGAAAACCCTTTTCTCGATGATCAAGATACATCATCATTTACCTCTTCCTCCAACTCCAACTCTAACTCCAATTCTGAAGTCGAAACGGTAGTTCGTTGGCAAACCCCTCCTTCGAGAGTGAGATCTCCGCGACGGTCCCCGACCCATCTCAGACACGAATCACCGTTGCAGACGAGACATGAACGGCCAGCAGTACAAGAGTATCATTCCTACAACCCTGCGACTGTGCAATTTGACGAGGAGCAAATCCAAAGTGTCGAGGCCGAAGCTTCGAAGAGAGCAGTTATGGAGGATGACAATGGTTTTGATCGATCACCGACAGCTACCCCAAGTAACGACGACACGACACCGTATATACGATTTGCGATTGATCAATTAACGAGAAATGAAGAAGCGTCAGTAACGCAACGGCCTAGTACATCTATGAGCAACGATTCTTATCCCGTCGAGAGAGTTCTACCTGATCAAGGGCTTGGATATTTACATTCCCCGTTGACTCGAGAAGAGCTGGCGTTAGCAAGAAAGCACCGTTCAACACCTAGTGGAGGAAGCGGAAGATTATTCAGATACAATCCCACACGACCTCTCACACCGCCAGGTGAACGACCTGTGGAAGAGCAACAACCGGTTCTCCTTGGAATTAACAATTCCGAAATCTTCATACCCGTTGAAACTCCTCACAATGCTCCTCGATATCCACCCCTCAAATTCCTCCCTGGGATTTTACGACCCCTTTCTCTGACGATATTATCGATCCTTTGTCTCCTCATGATAGCAGCTATTGCTGCCTGCGCCATATACTCTTCCTACCACGGTGGATTGCTCGAATTTACGGATGGGATTTACGGAATTCGGTATTTTCTCTTCGGGTTCGTACCTCAAATATTAGCAGCCTGCATATTTGTGTATATACAGCATATGACATCTTCTTTGTCTCGAATCATGCCATACACCATGATGGCAATGGATGATGTGGAAAGCCGAGCCAACGCACTTTTCCTACCATTGTTCCCAAGGAGTATGTTGTGGCCACGATGGGATGGACCAATGAGTATCGACATTGCGAATACGCTACTTTGGTTGACGATTTTTACAATTCCACTGCAAGGATGTTTGTTTTCAGTTGTGCTGGTGGATGGGATTTGGCTTTGGTATGCGGTGCAGGGGATTGCGTGGACATTAGTCACGCTGTATGTGTTTGCTTTTATTGGCATCATGATTGTTGGGATCTTTTTCCACGACAGGGCGACGGGATTGATGTGGGATCCGAGCTCGTTGGCCGATGTGGCGGCGTTGTTGCCGAGAAGCAATTGTTTGAAGGATTATCCTTCGACGGATGTGATGAAGTCGAAAAGAGAGATTAGGAATAAGTTATTATTGCGAAGCGATCGTCTGGGTTATTGGAAGACACCCAAAGCAACTCAAGGATTGTTTTATTGCTTGGGAGAAACGGGAGCACCCATTCGACGATACACTTTGGAGAGCGGCAAGATTCAAGAGAAGCCAAGTGACAAGTTCGAAAATCCAGGAGATATCGAGGCGAACAGAGCAGATTTGTACAGCGCACACACCCGGTTCCGATACATCCCATGGTTCTTAGAAGATAGCTTTGTAATTCTCTGGCCTTTGGGATTATTCATCCTCCTCCTCGCTCTTTTTATCGTCTCCTTCCTCCCTGTTACTGCTATCTCCAAAGGATTCGCTCCTCTAGTCACTGTCGCTCCCGACTCCGCCGGTTACTCGCCTTCCAATTTTCTCTACAGCTTCATCCCTTCTATTCTCGGAATGTTTCTCTACCTCATCTTCCAACCTGTTGATATGACCTTCCGAAAACTACAACCATGGGCTGAACTCGCAGATCCCGAAGGTGCAACAGCAGAACAATCTCTCCTCCTTGACTACACCGCTGCCCTCCCCATCGAATGTACACTTACTTCTATCCGGGGCAGACACTACCGCATTGCCTTCCTCTCACTCACCTCTTTCCTCTTCATCTTACTCCCCGTCCTTGCGGGGGGGATCTTCTTCCCACTCACCACTCCCTCTGGTGCCGTTCGGATGATCCCCAACCTTCCATCATACTACATTTGCCTCACCCTCCTCATCATCTACCTCATCTCCCTTCTAACACTCATCCCATCTCGCCACTCTCTTCACCTCCCACACGATATCTCTTGCCTAGCAGAAATCATCTCTTTCATACACGCCTCTCACATCCTCGACGATGCGGCTTTCCGTGCTCCGAGAACAAAGCCCGATTTAGTAACTAGGCTGATGGCTTTGCATGCTCATACCGGAGGACCAATTGCGAGATATGCATTTGGGGTTTATAAGGGACGACAAGGTCATGAGTGTTTGGGTGTGGAAAGGTTAGGGAGGAGGGGGAGTAAGCAGGAGGTTATGGTTTTGAGTGGATTCTAACTTCCGACTCCCGACTTCGAAGATTCTAGACGATGCGACACAATGATGAGAAAACTTATATATTTATACGATACGGACTACGAGAACGGAAGATACTACGACCTTTTTAATGATTGATGGTTACGTTCTTATAGAACTAGTATTTTTAGCGACGATTTACGGTTATGGAGTATGAATGGTGTTTACGGCAATTACAATGAACAGAGCGATCTGACGAAGTACGACTTCATGGGACGGTACTTTTACGGTGTAAATGAATCAGCCGACAGGGAAAAAAGGTCTAGAAACTTGTATCATTAACTCATCTTAGATCTTGTAGCATAGAACGAAGAACGAACGACTTGTGTATCTTTCCCCCTACCCCCTTTTCCTTCCATTTATCCTTCTCCTTCTCTTCTGCCCATCTTTATTTTTTAATTTCTACCATCTTATCATTCCTATTACATGTAGTTAGTTTACTTGCCAAACACTCTGGCCCATACCTCCTCTCCTTTTACAGAGAGGTTCAATCTGTGGTATCGGCCTATTTTTGGAGCAAGGAGATTGAAAGAGTTTTGATTCTGATCAGACACCGCTTTATTTGTCGTCTTTGCGCTTCGGAAAGGGAGTGCGGGGTGTGTGGATTGAGCGGTCACGATTGAGTGTACATTTTCTTCTTTTATTGTTGATTGGATGGTTGAGATATTGTGAATTCGAATGATTGTGTGTTATTTTAAAAGGGGATAGTGTCGGAAATAATATCACATGATTAATGTCACATGACTAACTAACCACATTCGGCTAGTAGGCGAGCCGCAAGGCAATACCTACATAACATCAACCTTTGTAGGACTTAGAAGAATCAACCATATTAAACCAGAACTGTTATTTCCTTTTATCTTGCATATGCAATTACCAGTGATACCTACAGATAGCTTTACTAAAAATAGCATGATAGGTATGGTATGGGTTTTTAGTAGAATTTCTCAGACTCGTTAAAAACTTATTTCCCTCTGGGCCCTCTGCCTATACCACAATCATTCAAGATTAGCACTTGCAAGGAAGGGGGGGATTTTTTATATTTTTTATATTAGAGTAGGAAAGCATAGAAGAGAGAATTGACCCTTGAGGACGAGTTGGATCATGGATAAAATAACAGTACTACTTACTGTTGGGATGATTCTCAGTTCGCTTACTTACCGCATTGGGCCTAGCGTATGAGTCACAGTGGCACACCCACATATAAACACCATCCGTAGCACTCAGAATAGAATCAACCATATTGAAACCACTTGTTATTTGTCTTTACTTGCATATGCAAAACACCGGTGATACCTACAACTCCGAAAAAAGATTGCTCTTTAGGAGCGGTGCTGTGCTGCACCTAGTGAGGGAAGACCGCTGAAGATTCTCCGTCAATATTAGTAATTACAAAAAGAATTTAAAGCAATGTGTATTGTTGGTGCTAGCTAATTTATTGCTGCAAAGCAGAAGGGCCTAGCAAACTAGCCAGCATCGTCCATACCATTAGCTCATTCCCCCCCATATATGTACCATTTGTCCCTTGTTCCACCCTATAGCAATATCTACCAGCCCACCCCCAGATAAAGCCAAGAAGGAAAGAAGAGGCTGTACCCCAGTCAAAATCACATATCGCATTTATTCCTACACACATCACACGTCGAAGCATGCTAGTTAACCCCATATCAAAGAACGAATCGAAAGCCAATTCCAGAAGTGTGATTCCAGAAGTCTGAAAAGAGATGTAAGTTGTAATAATACCTTGCGTCGAGACCAGTCAGCCAGATAGCAAGAGTAAACTCAGCCACCTGAATCGCTTCGTGGGATCAGCCCGTATCCAACTTATTCCCAATGAGTAGAACTAGGTTTGTGGAAGGT
The DNA here is from genome assembly GCA_003988815.1 of Chlorencoelia australis. Taxonomy (NCBI): domain Eukaryota; kingdom Fungi; phylum Ascomycota; class Leotiomycetes; order Helotiales; family Cenangiaceae; genus Chlorencoelia; species Chlorencoelia australis. Next base: position 113,671 of record QYAN01000080.1, read on the forward strand.
TGGTTGATATCTTGGATCACGACCAGCACGCTTTGGTGGTGGGCCCCAATCTTCGCCAAAGAAAGAGTTATTTCCCTTTTCACTGCTATCGATTTGCCAGTCTGGACTATCTTCATAACCGCTGAGGAATTTGCGAGAATTAGAGCTTCGGTCTGCATAAGCAAGCAAAGTTCCAAAGGCTGCATCCAAAATTGGCTTGGCAGCTTGTGCGGTAGACATCTGGTCCATCTCTTGAGGGGTCAAAGGTTTGTTTTGTACCGGCATGAGATTCTTAGATGGTGGTCCAATCGGTCCAAAAGGATTCGGAACAACAGAATGACGTTGGTGGAGGTCTTGAATGTGATCGTCGATGGTGAGACCATAAAGTCGTTGGCCACCATAGAACCAGTCATCAAGCTCTTTGGCCTTGGTAGCATCATCCTTGGCTTTAACTTCAGCCCAGCCAGCCTTTTCAGCCTCAGGGTTTTTCTCGTCCATTTTGAATTTTGGAATGTCCTCCATGCGTTTGGCGACGTCAGCCGGAAGAGGAGTGAATTTGCCAGTCATATCGCTCGGAAACCCGTTTGGATAGTACTTTGCAACAGCAGGCATCGGCAAAGTATCGTAAGGTCGGGCGTGTTCTAAATAGAGCGGGGTATCATTTGGAGGCGCCATTGTAATTTGAGGACCTACCGGCATCTTGCTGGTGCTTTCACCGTAGGGGCTTGTCCATTGCGAAGTGTCTGTAGGATTGCCAAACGAGTTGAAGCTTGCAGCTGCCCAATTTTCCATGTAGTTTGTATTCTGCTTGCTAGAAACTCCAGTATTGTGTCGTTGGCCAGGCGGTCCAGCTGTAAGAGGTTGAGGGTATCCGGGGGGTCGAGATAGAGGAACTTCCTTGTTTGATCCGGAAGCTGATTGGCCGTAGGCACCGAATAAAGGATTGGTCTGAAGTGTGGCGCTTGGAATGCTGGGTGAAAATTGATACCCGAGATCTAGATCATCCGACTTAGCAGACTGCATCTCAGTTTTTGAGCCAACAGATATGGAAGACATCCGACGATCACGCAATAAGATATCCAGGGTCATAGAGCTAGACGAACCTGAAGTCGAAGGAATATTAGTATTCGCAGGCTTTGCAGCGGATAACTCAGAAAGACGGAATCGAGCAATATCTTGGACGGGATTCTCGAACTTGGCAAGTCTCTGGAGTGTCTGCATCTTGTGAAGACCCTGAAGTGAATTGTGCCCATATTGAGATCTGCCAAACCCGTTTCCTTCGGGCTCCTTTCCATGGCGAGTAGGATCAAGCGAAAGGGAGGCAATCTTTTCAACAGGGGTAGGTGTATCTGGTGACGTTGGAGTGTGTCCAGCTTGTGCTCTTGGTTGTGCATGGATCATCGACTGAAGTCTCAGAAGGGCCTGGGTCTCGAGGTCGATCTGTTGTTGAGCAGGTACGGGGCGTGCGGAACGTGCCGACGATGGAGGCGGGGTGTGATTGAAATGTGCCGGGCCCTGAGCGAGCGACTGAGTGTATTGCATGGAATTTGCCATGTTCAAAGGTGGTGGCGGACCCCGTTGGGAGTAGTAGGTGTCGTATGGACGATTTTGTAATTGCATCAATGGTCGTCGCATTGCGCCTTCTCGTTGAATGCGATTGGGGGCGGTGAATTGAGGTTGGACGTTAGGATTGACAACGGATCCGACGGTGGTGTAGGCAACAGGCTGTGGTTTGACTGTGATGGGTTCGGGGGAGTTGCTCTCTGCATCCATAGCATTTGGTAGATCGGGATCCCATTCGAGAGGGTCGAAGACATCGTTAGCATTGGATGGAGTGCTAGCATCCTCGTCGAGATTGAAGGATTTGGATACGCCAACGAGACGATCCATGGCTGCTTCGGCCCTATCTTTGACAGACTGCGAATCCTCAATATCAGATTCAATACTGTCGAGGGAGACGCTGAAATCGATTGCAGGCTCGACAGGTAGAGACGGCAAATTAAATTGGCCTTGGGGAACTCGAGGGGTAAGGTTGTCGTCGATGTAGTCGAGGCTGTAAAATCGGACAGGAAGAGGGGTGGTTTGGCCGCCGTCGTAGAACTCGACTCGAAGTTGCGGGATTGAAAGTTGAGGCTGAGATTGAAGATTGCTTTGGAGAAGTGTGGGGGGGGAAGACAAAGGGAGCGAAAAGGTAGACGCGGGCGCTTCTCGCTTTGGCGAATCAGCATGCGACGAACTTTCGTCTCCCTCAGAAAGCTCAGATGCCTCAGATGCCTCAGACGCCTCATAAGATGTTCCAACATCGCTTGATCTTTCTGCTTCTGCTTCTGCCTCTGCCTCTGCCTCTGTTCCTGCTGCCGCCGCCGAACCAGAACTAGAATTGGAAATATCAAAACGTGTCCATTTGCTCTTCTTCTTTGGCTTTTTGAATGTGTATTTGAACGTTCCTACAGACTCCAGGCTCATTGGCCCCGAAAGAGTAGCTTCTGGTCCTTCTTCATCCTTTGCACTGTTGCGTCGGCGCCCCCGTCCTCGAGTTCCTGCCGACATAGTTGCTTCAGCCAAAGTGACTCGTTAATCTTTTGCACTACTAGTGATGGCACTGAGACTCGGGTTGTTTGCCCCCTCGTGCTCCTTGATCTCGCTTTGCATGCAGCTCTTCTTGGTGTGTAGCAGCTCTTCTCGCTCACGCTCTGTAGCGCCTTTCTCCTCCAATTGCCAAGCGCGCTGCAGTTGGATGTCGCTTTGCAATTGTTTATGACTGTAAGTTGTCGTCTCAGCTTTGGCTTTCAATTTTCGTTTGTTACAGAATCGTGATCAGGCAGCTACGGACGACACGATCTGTTAGAAGCAAACCTTATCAAAATCAAGGAAGTTGCGAGTAGATCTTACCAGTGAGATTTTGGTGCCTCGAGTGTGTCATTACGATAGCATCAACTGTTGAGAATTAAGAGTGGTAGCGTCTCAATATAACTTCATTAAAATAGTGCCCGTATTGTGGGGGAGTGAAAGGCCGCAGAAGGTGCCGGAAGGGAAGATGAGATCCTGTGATCAAAGCCCTAGAAAAGCGGAGTCTTGTCAAGGATGAGTAAACAAATACCAGGCAATTGAAATTAACTCAACAAAGATGCAGTATCAAACAGTAAGGCAGCAGAGTGCGTGTCCAGGAGTCTTGCTGAAGGAGGTGTTGTGCAGGAATTTTAGATCAGGAGCACGACGGAGGCAGGCTGATAAACAAAGCTGAAGAGTCACTTGCTGCACCGGGCTCTTTGACCCTAAACACGTTAATATTGGAATGAGGCGGTAGAAGTCCATCTAGCTATGGCATTATTATTTTGCTATACCCGAAAGGCCATGGAATCACGTATATAGGTATGATTCCATCTCAGCAGTAATTTCTACAATATAGGTTGGTATTTGCCTTGAATTTCCTAATTTTGCATGGTCACTATCTCCTGAAGACTCGATTCAAGCTGGTACAAAGATCTCTCCCAAAAGTAAGCTGTTCCTAAGCTCCTTCCATCTGCTTGGGATTGAGAGAATAGAATAGAGGATCGTTGAGCCAAGGGTACCATCTAAGTTGGGACGGCGAGGGTCGCTATTGTCGATGATAAATCATATGCTGTTGGTGCTGAAATTCCATGACCGATCCGAGTGGTAAATCTGATGTTCAGGGTGACAGATGGAGGGCGGAGTTCCCTTTGTGTTTCATCCTATTTTCCCTTAAACAATACTCAGTGGGAAGGATCTTGAAAGAAAAGAAGTATTCATGAAAATAGCGCTCAATACTGCAAAAGGATATTAACAAGAAATGGGTTTGTAAAGACCCGGAAAGCTGTGCAAAGGATTCCTTGTAAGACATTATTTTAAGTATCCAGCTGCTAGAATTCCCAAGCTACGTTTTTCCAATCAACTTAAAGAAAGAAAGTCAGTAAGAAAGAATATGATTTGCATAAACCTCATGATATGGGCGTCTGGTTAGTTTCAAAGCATGTGCAGAATAAATAGCAGTACTGGAGCAGGATCCTAGACTTTGGACATTAAACACAAAATGAGGAAACTTCCATTGACAGAATGCTACAAAGAACTAGACAGGGGAACGTCCATGGTGATTAACAAGGCCGGGATTCCCTTGGAGACACGCAGGGGGAGGCATATTTCCGAGCCTCAAACACTACGAAGGGTGGTGAACTAAGAAAAATAGGTCAGTAAGAGTTTCAAATGGAGAGAGCAGAGTAGTTTCGGTCTTCATAGTGATGTTGAATAAAGGATGTGAGACGATAAAGGGGGAGGTTGGAATTGTCGTCGTTAAAGCAAGCCCCTATAGTGGGGCAAAAGGGAGCTCCCGCGTATATTTCATCACACTATAAGCAATTAAATCTCTTTCAGCCTAAAATGGTCCTACATCACATCACTTGTGGCGAAAGAACTACTTTTAATGCTATGAAATCATTAGAATGGCTTGAATATCTATTTATACAGTTGAATATTCCAGATAGGGTAGAAGACCAAAAGCTCAGTGTTTGAAATGCTACCATATGGGCGGCGAGGATTCAAGATAAGAAGGTATTTCCAGGTAAGTGGTAGTTTACCCACTAGCAGCACATAAGCAACGTTGCATTTATTCTATGCAATCATTGGATGATCCTATGATGGTGCTATCCCAAGATGGGCTAAGTTTTTTGTTATCTTTCAATCCCCTTCAATTATAAAAGAAATCCAGATTGCAGGACAAAATCTATACATAGTTCTAGGTATGTGCCTAAATTTGTCACAGAGACAAACCTAGACCATATTTCTGACTATAGGATAGAAAACATCGTCAAAGATGGCCGAAAAAGTACTCACTGAGCAAAAGGTGGATGAGGAAGACGTGCAAAACTTCAACAACGATGGACAAGCCCCATCCAGAGGAGTCTCCCCAAAGAAACAGTCTCTCTCTGACATTTTTACGATCGCAAGTAACCTGGCAATTTTACCTGCTTCGCAGCTGACTTTCAGATCGCTTCTGGTGTTGCATTAATCTCAGATGGATACTTCAACAACATAATGACCATGACGAATGTCCTTCTCAAAAAGGAATATCCTAAAGAGTACACTTCGGCTGTCAGCACACGAGTCTCGAATGCTTTGCTTGTTGGAGAGATCTTTGGCCAAATTACGATTGGCCTTACTTGTGATTATCTGGGGAGAAAATTTGCCATTGTTTTGACGACTTTGATGATAGGCAAGTATCAATGAAAACACATATTATACCGTTGCTAATAATTGAAAGTCTTGGGTGGAATCTTGGCCACTGCTGCACATGGAACTACTCCAAATGGGCAAGTCACAAAACCCCACCCTGATTTCATTGCTAACACCCGCACAGAATGTTTTGGATGATGACAATAGGTCAGCCATATCTTCATGAAGACCATCTTCGATGTGACTAAAAACGATTCTAGCTCGAGGAATTGTAGGCTTCGGAGTTGGTGGTAAGGCACTTTTCTCAAAGCACAATTAGTCTCTCCATTGACAGCTACCAGGCGAATACCCAGCTTCAAGTACTTCCGCTTCTGAAGCAGCAAATGAACACACCCCCAAATCACGAGGTCCCATCTTCATCCTCGTCACGAACCTCCCCCTATCCTTTGGCACCCCACTCGCCATCTCCATATTTCTAATCGTTCTTTCTGCTTGTCACCAAAGCCATTACAGCACCGTATGGCGTGTCTGCTTCGGTAACACTCAAGCATGAATCCCTTTCAACCCATACACCCAAGCTAACTCACCACCAAGGAATCGGTTGCATCCTCCCCCTGTCCGTCTTTTACTTCCGAGTCCGCATGCTCAATTCCGTCCTCTACCGCCGAGGCGCCATAAAACACAACGTTCCCTACAACCTCGTCTTCCGCTTCTACTGGAAGTCGCTAATCGGCACCTGTGGAGCCTGGTTTCTCTACGATTTCGTTACTTTCCCCAATGGCGTCTTTTCGGGTACTATCATCTCGTCCATAGTGAATTCCTCTTCAAAAGATGTCGTTTTGAAAACTGGCGAATGGACACTACTTCTCGGCGCAATTGCTTTACCGGGCGTTTTGATAGGGGCCTGGCTTTGTGATCGTCTCGGGAGGAAGAACACGATGATGTTAGGGTTTTCGGGATATTTGGTATTTGGACTTATTATTGGCTGCTCCTACAATCAGATCACGAAGATCGTTCCTCTTTTCGTAGTATTTTACGGTCTTATGCAAAGTTCCGGAAACATGGGACCAGGAGACATGTTAGGCCTCATATCCTCCGAAACCTACGCCACTTCGGTTCGAGGCACTTGTTACGGTATTTCCGCCGCGTTGGGGAAAACAGGTGCCGCGATAGGTACGGAAGCGTTTACACCGATCAGGAATAATTTGGGGGATAGATGGACGTTTATTATTGCGGCGATTTGTGGGGTTGTGGGCGTGTTGGTAACGTGGATGTTTGTGGAGGATTTGTCGGGAGAGGATCTGGGGAAGAGGGATGAGAGGTTTAGGGCTTTTTTGGTGGAGAATGGATGGGATGGGGAGATGGGTGAGGATGATATGAAGGCGTTAGCTGATCAGGTGCTGGGAGAAGGAGGAATTGATGAGCGTGAAGAGGGGAGAAGTTCTTGAGTTGTTGTTTTTCTGCTTTATTCATAGCTTTTGCGCTGCATTGAGGACAGAATTGGCGTTTTGTCAGAGTACTCTCACTTTTAGAGTCAGCATCTTGTTGAAAACCAGTCTTTTTTAGAATTACCCTCTTTAAAAATGATCCTCGCTTCAAGTCCACCCTCCTCTTCAATCAACGTCCATCTTCACCTTATTCGCCACAGATCATTCAAAATCCCCTCTTCAAATCCATATCGCAATTAACTTAATCACATAATGCTCAAAGACCAAAAATCGAAAAGTGGTTATCGGATTGTAGGTTGATTGGTATGGGTGAGTCTCAATAGTATGTGAAGGGCTCTTGGATGAGGTGCTTGAGGTTTGGGAGTTGGGGAAGGGTAATGATTTTATTATTATCGCTGGTATAAAATTGAATCCCAAATGCGTATTTCAAGTCAAGTCAACGAAATCAACGTTTCATCGGTGGTAAATGACTGACACCGTGGAATGTGATGGAATAAGAGAGTGGTCACGTGGATGTCGATGAAAGATATTGGGGAAAATGGCTTGCATGGGATATCTAGTTGGGAAACTTCTGGATAGATTGGATTTTGTGAAGTTTTAATTTTTGGAAGCTGGATGAGATGGTCAACAGGACTGATATGGTGAGGAGAAAGGATTCATTGATTGGAGCTGGGTTGGATAGTCTAAGGTCGCAGGAGGAGAGGGGGATAGGTTCTGAGGTAGGGTATATAATTGCATTTTTGAATGAAATCTATACTGTAAATGAGTCTGAGCGATGGGTATGGTTTTTTTTTTCAATATCTCCTTCCTGAATATCTTGCCGTTCAACCGCTTCAACTCAATCTCAACCACAGCCACGACCACAACCACAAAACAAAAGAATAACGATCAGAAGTATCTACTTCCGAGGGAGATCCATTCTTGAGATTCTCGCGATGGCTTGGTTTCTTTCCCAGCCACCTCCGATCACCTCATGAAGTGATGCAGCTCGACCCATGCCCTTCCACGGGAAACAAAATACCACTGAGCGATATGCAGGTACCCTTTAGACATGCAGTTTAAACGGCCACGACAAGGTCTGATCTACAACACCTTCCCCGGCATCTGGATGTTGTGACCATACATGCATGTCCCCGGATCGTTTCTTTCCTTCACAGGCCACACCTTTCCATGCAAGATTAATCAGGTGGGATCTCAAGTACGCGAAAAAGGCTTTCATGTCATGTTGGAGATATTTCCTTGAGACAATACTGGGAGAAGGCGGGAAGAGAGAGCTCGTGCCTCATTTTGAGGAACGAGAACGAGTTGGATTCTGGCCAGGGGAAGCGAGGTCACGCAGATTGCAGGCTCATTTGAGAGGAGGTTACACTTGTAACGTTAATTTATTTCCGCGATGGCCAGACCATGAAAAGGACTAACGTACTAACGGAAGTAGAGAGAAGGAAGAGAAGGAAGAGAATAAAGAGAATATTCAAATCAAGGAAAGGGTCTCATGGGATTATGTTGGTCCGTCCCCAGCTTCTTGAAGCGGTTATCCTATCTACTCGGTATGCAGCCCCCAGATCTTGCATGGCTACGATCAAATCATCGCTACCGCCCCAATGGTCGTGCATCACCCTAGAGCCCATTCCAGGGATGCACCCATGCCTCCAAGCTTCCCTGCTGGTGCCAGCACATCTTCCCGCTACCAACAGCTTCATTTGCCAGTCGCCGGCCCAGCCTCTCGATTTATCGGCATCCAATCCCTCCCAGCCAAAGCGTGGAAGGAGAAAGAGAAAGAGAAAGAGAAAGAGAAAAGCAAAAGCAAAAGCAAAGAAACAAGGCAAAAGGATGGTCATATCATACTTTGCATGATCTGAGAGCCTTATATATCAGTCGGAAACAAACGACCGGCGCCGGCACGCATCTGACGCTTGTCGTCGAATCTCCGAGCCGCCGTGTTATCCATTATCCATCCCATCATCAAAACCCAACAATTCAGACTCTCCAGAAAATCCTAAATGCCGCTCGCGGTGCAAGTTTCATCTCTCGCATGCTCCCCATAGTGTTTCATGCCTTTCCACCCCAGATGAGCGAGTGAGAGTCTGTGCATTGGTTTCTGTTGGTCTCTGTGGTCTGTCCTGTCCCTATGCGCTCTTAACCTTCACCGGCCTGCCCGACGTACCGCTTCATTTCACTCCCAAGAAAAATCCCAATTGAATCCCGCACAACACGGACATGATCTCTTCAATTCCATCACGAACTCCCCCGGCTTCTTCATTTGCCACTACCTACTTCTCGCGTCTCAATTCGTGTCGGCGAAAGGGTCATAAGCCTTGCGATCATCGTACAGAGGAAGCCCTCGCGCTTGAGACCCAGATCGCGATTTCGCTTCCTGCACCATACTGACAATTTATTTCTCAACCCTCCAGCAGAACAGTCTGGCAGTGCGAATGCGACGGCAATTGAGTCTGTTTGATATCTGAGGAAGAAAAGCGCAAGAGCCCGGCTGTCTTTACGTATGTTTTTTGGTTCGCTAATTCAATTCAATCTCCAAAGTCCATTGTGCCTTTGTCTCGCGAGAATTAAAAAAAAGAACGAGGCTGGTAGATCCCAGCATTCCCAGCCATCTTTGCACAAACAGTCCAGCAAGCTCCGTTGAACTAAATTGAGTACAGATCGAAGCAGGACTTTTCTCTTTTCACTCACTCACTATCTGCTGCATCTCACCAAAATTCTTTTCCCGCCTTCCTGGGAGGTCCAATTTTTACATTCCCGCCCTCGACCCTCGACCCTCGAAAATCCCTAATCGAGAAAAACATCCATCCAAATCGGCCCCAACAGCACGGCGACTTCAAACTCTGCTTCTCCCTTCTGAGGGCGTAATTGATTCCTTCGCCTTGTCTCCCTCCCACCCCCATCAACTTGCCACAGCAGCGCTGACGAACCAACCTCCCGCCCAATTTAACGACCTTTACGACGTCGACGACCAATTTACGCCAATACCACAGCAGCGCCAGCGGCCGCAACCACTTCGAAGATCTCATATTGTATCTGTTTTAGCGGGCATATCTCCTCCTCGCAGCCAAGATCGTCTAACCCATGACTTCAACGATCTCGATTCAACACAATTAGCATCAAGCTCCGCTGACAATTCACCCGAAACCCAAACACGACAACCTCCGCGTGCACCACGCATCTCGAAGCAAACCGCGGATGCCATCCTTTACACAATCCACGCTCTAGAACGTCCATATCCCTTCACACCAGATCTAGTTGAGGAGAACGCTTCGATGTCAGATCTGCTTGGTGGAGGTGCCTCAACCTCCGCTGGCAATATAAGAGGAGACAACAATGGCAGCGGGTCAAGGGCTCAAGGTGGCACGGGCTCGCCAAACATTCGGGGACCCCGAATTATCATGCAAGAACGTAAAGCCAGGGAAGATAAACGTAGGGCTGAACAAGAGGCATTAGAGAGAAGTAGAGCCGAAGAAGAAGCCCGATTAATTGAGGAAGATAGGAGAAGAAGCGCGGAGAGAAGAGCCGCTGCTGGCGCCGCAGCATTAAGACAAGCAGGGGAGTTATCAGGTCAGAGAATATCTGACAACTCCCAACGATCTGAGCGTAGATCAGGTGATCGAGCTGCCGGGGTAGATACAATCAGACTGCAGGAGCAACCATTACAAGCTCGGGGGACTGGCGGAAGAGCAGTAGGAGGTGGCGAGCCTGTGATTTCACGCCCTCGCCCAACCCAAGCGCAGGTACAGGCACGACCAGTCCAACCTAGCTCCTCACGACCAACAGCACAAGCCCAACCTGGCCCATCCTTGCCAGGTCCCTCGGCAGCACCACCTCACGCAGAACCTACTGGCCCGCAAACACGATCATCGTTCCCTCATGCTTTTGAACGTTGGGAGACCCTTTCTGCTCATTGGGAAGGACTCACATCATTCTGGATCCGAAGACTCGAAGAGAATAGTAGTGAGGTCAATAGAGATCCTCTTTCGCAACAACTCTCGCGACAAGTGACCGATCTCTCTGCTGCTGGCGCCAATCTCTTCCATGCTGTTGTTGAACTTCAGCGTCTACGGGCTTCTTCAGAACGAAAATTCCAACGCTGGTTCTTTGAAACTCGAGAAGAGCAGGAGCGTAGCTCAGAGATGGCAGCAAAGACCGAGAGAGAGTTGCAAGAGGAGAGACGTGGAAGAGCGGCTGCTATCGCGGAAGCTGTTGCAGTTGAAAAAGCCAAAACCAGTTCTGATAAAGTGATTGCCGAAATGAGACGTGAGCTTGAGATCTCAAAACAAGAAGCACGCCGGGCTTGGGAGGAATTGGGTCGACGAGAGCAGGAAGAGCGTGAAAGAACAATGGAGTTGCGAGAGGGCCGTCCAATTCTCATTAGTGGGGTCCAAGTCGTTCCTATGATGCAAGGCGTCCCAAGTCGACATGGCAGTAGCACACGAGATTTGCCTCCCACTCGAGAAGGTCCTATATCTAGTGTTCGAGGAGGTAATGGTCGTCAATCTGAGGGTGGTGAAGATGCATATCAACAATATTCTCGAGCTCAACGAGCTGATGCCTCTGATCCCTTTGTCGATACACCCCAATCACGAAACCCTCGAACAACACAACCGTCTTCTTCCTCTTCAGAACCTATAACTCTCTATTCCCCAGCTCCAGCTGTTCAGCCAACTTCCACTGGACCAAGTTACCAACATGGTGCATCTGCTCTGCCAACCAGAACCTCTCGTCGTGCTGAAGATCCATTGTATGGTCACTCGGAAACTGCTTTTAGCGAAGAGGAGTATGAGATTGATCAAGAGGGCCAATTTGTTCGAGATAGTAGTGGCAACAAGATCCGTTATCATAACCCTCCCACGGACGATGACACGGATGAGTACGAGGTGGCAAGCGCGGAGGAACGAGAACAAGCTTACCTTGCACAATATGGTCACCTATCTGATGCACCAGTCTCTGGAGTTCAATACGGACAAGGACCACCTTTAGGCCATCCTGGTCCAACGAGTGCTCCATCACAACCAGATGTCGACTATTCGGGTGCAGATTATGGAGCAGGTCCTGGATGGGAATCGTTTCCTCGACATCATCATCCTACTCGCCTCAGCGATGTCCTCGAAGAAGACGAGCGAAGTCGAACCAGTGTGTCCATCCCAAGCGGTCAACAAAGTCGTCGAGAAACCTAATTACAGCCGGCGTTCATTTCCCTCATTGACTTGGCTTCGCCGCTTCGGAATGGCGAGGGTCGACTAGCTAGTTCCTTTTCATTTGTCGAATTAGATTCTTGGTTTCTCGTTCAGATTCTAGCGAGCTATAGCAGAGCATCTGAGGAAGGGGAACTTATCGTTGATTGAGCATTTTCTGGCGTTTTTTGGTGGACCGTTCGGCGGGGTTTTGTGGCGGAGAGAAGTAAAATGAGTTTGCCTTTATTTTCCGAGAGAGCCGGATAGCTATTTCCTGAGCTGAGCGGTATGGAAGCATATTTTGCAGGAAGAGCACTTATGCAAAGTATTTGAGGGAGCGAAAAAGCATATGGTAGTAGGAACTGAGAAGGTAAAATCAACAAAGATAAACTGAGCCTGTAAGATTACTTATTGCATACGTGTATCAGAATAGATACTTTAATAATTAAAATGGGCATTTGGCTCTTAAATACTATTCTGTTTACATTTATGAGTGAGGTTAGGATGAAATATGTTTGTGACTTTTTGCCTCCTTGAGGAATGTGCAGGGACTACGGCGAAATAGTTAATCCGCTCCATCTTGAATTTACGAAACAGGCAAGCGTGAACATCAGATCAGTCAGATCAGCTCATAAACTTCAATCCTCTCCCAGCAATTGATTCAACTAGGATTCAAAATGTCTAAATCTATAATACCAAGCAAGAATCTGCTTTCTTCTTTCTCATGTTCATTAAGATACGAAACGCTAAAGACGATTACGGGTTGTAGGAGTATTTGTACGAGTCCTATCGCCTCATTCCGAAATGCAAGCTCAAGCTCGACGGCGAGGGTCTGTTGTTTGCACGAGAGTTCTTCTTCGAGGTTTGTGAATGGAAGGGGGATGTGTCAGAGTCAGAGTCAAAGGGGATATAAGACTGTGCAGGAAGCGCAGAGTAGATATCGTTCTGGCGTACGTTCCTTTCTCTCCAAACTTCCCCCAAACTAGCAGCAGAAACAAAAGAGATGCTCACAATATACACACATAATAGCCCTTCTCCTGGACTGCCGGCCTCCTCTTCCTTACCTCAGGCGCCGCCCTGATAATCTACTTTCGTTACGAAAAATCGCGCATGGAACGAAAGCGCATCGCCGAAGCAGCCAAAGGCGTCGGACGACCTAAAGTGGGCGGTCCCTTTTCCCTGATCGACCATCATGGGCAACCCTTCACCGACGCTGACATGAAAGGTCGTTATTCCTTGGTTTATTTTGGGTTCTCGCATTGTCCGGATATTTGTCCTGATGAATTGGATAAGATGGCTGTGATGATTGATTTGGTTAATTCTTCGCCGATATTAAAGGGGAAAGATGGGTTGAAGGGGGGTTTGTTGCCCATGTTCATTACGTGTGATCCGGCGAGAGACACGCCTGCTGTGCTGGAAACTTATTTGAAAGAGTTTCATGGGGATATTGTGGGCTTGACGGGGACTTGGGAAGATATTAAGGGAGTTTGTAAAAAGTATAGGGTTTATTTTAGTACGCCCGAGGGGGTGCAGAAGGGCCAAGATTATTTGGTCGATCATAGTATTTATTTTTATTTGATGGATCCTGAGGGGGATTTTGTAGAGGCCATTGGGAGACAGCATAGTCCTGAGGCGGCGGCAAGGATTATTTTAGAGCATGTTGGAGATTGGGGGAGGAAGTGAGAGGAGAGGTGTTTGAGATGGAAGAGAGAGGGGAGGGAGTGGTTAGGAAGCAAACTTCAGGGAGGTGCAGGAGAAGAGATTAAGATTTGGACTGAAGGGGAGGGATATTTATAAAGGCCTCGATTGTCCACTGTAGGAATACGCTGAAGATTATATCGGAAAAGAAGCGATACAATACAAATACACGCCCAACTCAGTTTCTCAATTCATACATCTCAACTTACAATCGATGACTCCTCTCTGAATCTGGATATCTTGCGATACTCTGCTCACCTTGCACAAAATTGCACAATCATTCGTTAGTCGCTTCACCTTCTTCCGAATGGAAGCAGGGAAGTAATGAAATTCTCATCCTCTCAACTCCCCTCGCGAGAGACAAACATCATTATCTCTTCATTCTATCAACTCAAGTGTTCTCCCACCGCATTCTTTCAAAGTACATACGTACACGCACAGATATCAAGCCCACATCATCAATCCATCAGTTTTCTGAAATTGCCTTTTGGGAACTCGACGCACTTTAGGGGTTGTGGCATTTAGTAAGTCAGATGAGGAAGTAGTCCATGGATTAGCGATGTTGAGTGTTGGGGAATTAGTGTCCTTTCGTTTTCTCTGTACCATTGAGGTAGGTGGTCGTGGTCTTACTTCATGGAGGCTGTTATCGTCGTAGTATGATTGATAGTCTTGGAAGTTTCTACGAAATGCTCATGGGGGGTATGATGCTGGTCTTTCTTTCCAAGAGAGAAGATGTCGTCTTGAGTATAAGTGTTCCTACAAGGTTTTGAGGAGTGGAAATGCTGTATTTCGTGGGGTAGACAGTTATGAGGCTTCGCTGTTTTAGCTAAAAGACGTGATGATGTGGGAAGTTTCCTGGATGGACATATTGTTGGATTTAGGAGTTGTAGAGAAGTATCATGGCGTGTTCTAACTTCTCTTGAAGCTAAGATTTCAGTTTGATCGCGAATTGCAAAACCAGAGAAAGAGAGCTCTTACACGTTCTGAAATGGCTGCAATGGGAGACTATATTTGTGATGGGAGTGTGCCTTTAGGTGATAGAGGCGCGATCTTGCAGAGTAGGCAGGAGCCAGAATACCAAATGCTTCCCATTTTAAGCCTCCCGACTTTTGTGAAATTAGTCACAATCTGTACAAAAGGCTTGTAAAGATAACGAGGGTGTTTACTTTCTATTCGCCCTCATTCTTCAAATTGGAGAGATATTACAATTTCGGATGAGTTTCAATTTAGAATTAGGCCACAAGTACAAAGTGTAAGGGGAAAGAGCCACAATCACTAGTACTCTGTACATAGTCTCTCATTCAAGCATCAAGAGAATACATGATCTTTTCCCCTACTTGAGCTTCACCTAACGCAAAGTATATTAAGAGGAAGGTTGGGAAGCCGTGGAAATACCACCATATAAACGTTCACAAAAAAATGTTATATCAAAAGATATAAAGGCGAAAGTTAGTGAAGAGAAGCCTTTACAGCTTTTAAGTATATGGATTGGCATTGAATACAATTGGCGGAAGGTTGTCCCATATAAAGTTGGCAATAAAGTAGAAAAGATGAAAGAAAAAATCTGTACTTAAGTCCTTTTACCTACTATTCTAGAGGATATGCATATTCAAGATTTTACTCTTTGTCAAGATGCACGAGTAAGCTAACAAAGAAGTGGGTAGAGCAATACTGCCTTGCAAAGTCACAACGACTAACTTACTAAGGCTCAATCTATCCGACAATGACAATGACGATGACAACGATGACTGTAACGACAACGAAACTTAACTTCAACTCAAACAATAACAGCTCTACACCAACTCAACGGCTTCAACAATCTCTTTCCCTTCCCTCTATCAACTTTTCTCACTCCTCTCTCCCCTCCTACCACATTCTCTCACCAAACAATCATCCATGCTTCTATAGAGCGCAAGTCAGCAAAGTTACGAATGCAGGTCACAAAGGCATTCTCCCTGTACTTAGGGTTTCCTTCGTAGTCAAGCTAGATGGCGCTTACTTTTGGTTAGCCTTTTTCTTTTTCTAAAAAAAAAAGGAAAATGTCTACCTTTATTACCCTTTTTGGTGTTGACAGTGTAAGTTTAATGTGATGTGGATTATGAATTAAATTATGTGATGAATTATATCTTCACCGGGCTGGCGGTCATGCGGCTTCGGGTTGGAGAATCTTATGTTCTGACTACTTCACCTTCGAACGTCACGTTTGAAGTTAGAATGTTGAGCTTGGAGAAGATCTATTGGATCGGCTAGATGAACTAGTTATGCCGTACTGCTAATCCCTTGCAGTCTTCATGTATAAAGCTAGAAGGCCTCCTGCCTTCTAAGGTTCTTCTCTAGTTTAGTCTTCTAAGAAGTAAGTCCAGTCGGTCACAGATAAGGCCCTACTTCAACCCTCTGACTTCTATGAAGTTATGCACAACCTCCTATCTCCGCATGCCATTCTACCCTCCTTTAAATGACATTATATAAACTCCTCTCTCTCTAAACTTCTGAGAAATTAAAAATTGCAACCTTGCGACGCCAGCCAATCAAATCCACGGCCAACGTTCTCACCACAATCCTCATCACCAACATGCACCTCCCCTCCTTTCCTCACATGGTGATTTTGTGGCCTCAATGGTAAAATGCTCCCCATCACGACATTGTTGTTTACGTTTCTTACTGCCAATCCATCTTTGTCGTTGACTTGTAGAATACTCGCAATCATTTCTTTAACTTAAGTATTAACACGAATGAACTGATGCCCTTTGGCTAAATACCGAGCATCGTCCTGCGCAACTTCAACTTAGGGTCAATACTCAATCTTCATTAGAGGGAGAAGAAGATGTAAAGATGTTATCTATTCACTGTGGGCCATTCAGTCACGGGAGAGCTTTCCTCATGAAAGTGTTACTTCTATATAACTACACAACTACACCACCACCACAAGAACCAATAAAAGAAAAGCCATTCACTACCAAATTCTCGCAGGGATCTCGACTCCGATCAAAGAGAGATGGATTCTTCTTCTCTTTTCTTTTCTTTTCTTCGAATTCGATATAAAAGTATGAACTTTTCCGAGTTCTGAGCTTTAGAGTAATATATCCTTCTTCTCTTACTCCCAGTTCTTTAGACATTACTCATTGCATAATTTATCCCTATCGAAAACCTTTTTATTATTTGGGGGAAATTGATTTTCCAAAGTATCATACATAAAATCATATATTTCAAGAATGGAATGACAACGAACAAAGTCTATAATGATATCTAATTCGCATGACAACAAGACTAAACTCAACCGCCATGATGTCTGACTCCACCCTTCAGTGCTTTGATCAGCCTACCTCAGGGCAATATACTCGTTTTCCAAATTCGCGAGTCCATTGGATTTAGAAGGTCTGACAAGTCAAAAGAGCTTGCTGATTATGTTTTTATACCTTGGTATGCTAACACTATAACTTCTCTTCAGGAGCGTCTCTTACAATCTTCATAAAATTTCACTCCGTTATTCAATTTCTGCCCCATTCTTATATCCGTAGCAGTTCTTCAAGCAGAGGGAGGTATATAATATTCTCTAGCACACCACATTCAAATTTCCTTAAGGAAGATGAAAGAGCCGCGAAAGATCAGGCAATGCGAGCCTTCGCGTTTGTTGAAAAAAGTGATCGTTTCTTCAGGCCCTTAGAATGATCGCTTGTAGAAAGCTTCAAGTGTGACATTCCTGAGCTCTTGTTGTCAAGTTCAGTGATATTGTTGTTTAGATCCACTCCATTGTCACTATTATTCGATGAATTCTAACTCCAACACGCAATCATAGATTGCGCATAACATCCTGACTATCTCTCTCGTAAAAGTTATTAACATGGTTATAATGACCTAATGAAAATCGAGAGTTTTTCATTAACCACAAATACTCTCTGAATCAAGCCGAGAGACTTGCCTCCCTTCTTACTCTCTTCTGACTCTTTGAGGTTATCTTCGTTCGCAAAGTGCAGCTATGTCTTCCTTTATGCTTAGCTTCTAAAATCTTGGAGAGATAAACGATTCACTTGATTTTTAGAGGTGACATCGAACCTCATCACGTGCGAGGCGAGACACCCCCTTCACCTGCGATAGAGTAGAGAATACATCATGCGACCATCGTACAACAGAGTTGTGAGAATAGTTGCGCATTAAATATTCTTCTATGACGAAAGGAGGAATCTTATATAAACGTTAAGCTGGGCGAAAAGAAAATAAGCAAAGGCATCATTCAAGGAGTCAGCTCTCCGTTAGACTTGGTAGATCTCTCTTCAGGATTTCCAACGCCTCGAAAGGACGATAAGTGTTGGCAGTGGTTTTTTAATTCATGAATCTTATTGAATAAGCAGTGCCAGTTCCGGAGCCCAGGCTAGGAAAAGAACAAGTACTGCCATATTTAAGGGTTTTTATGGTCTATTGTCACTTCTTTTGCGTATTGCTAACTTGTTGCTTTGCTTGTGTTACAAATCTCATACCGGCGAATCTTGTCGGATTCCTCAAGATAACTCCAACCATACCGTTCGTTCTCTCCCATACAAAAGGTTTATTATCCCGAGACTAGTCTTTGTTACCCCCGCGCTAGTTACAATGGCTTTTAGAGATTGAAGGATCGTGCCTTTTTAGACATGATGAGAGGTCGTTTGGAAAATCTCTCCTTCACTTCCTCTGATCCTTTCTACGCTGCCACCAAAAGGCTTTCCGGAAGCAATAACCCAAAGAAACCTTTCCTGTCGAATGATAATCACATGATCTCTAGAATAGGCTCAGACTCTAGACTCTTAAGTGAAGTTAGTCATGGCTGTGAGGGAAATAGTCATATGATAATGGCTTGCAGGTATTGAGGAAGTCATGGTCCGTAATAGTGGTTTGTGAGATATGTACAAACTGGTTAGTAATGAAACTACAATGCCTTGCTGTCACTCTTCCTATCTTACTTCGTGTTTGAATGTTCCCTTGTCATACATTTCTTTCATGAAAAATTGCCGCATACGCTGTTCCGCCGCCTGTCGAGACTGACCGTATGGCACTTGCGTCTGTATTTGTTGCGTGCTACCTTGGTTGACATTCATGAAGCCTGGATCCATATTCATTTGTCGAGGGTCACCGTGCTGCTGTTGTTGCTGCTGCCAATTGGCTAGATTTGCCTTGTTGGTTTCCTGGTAGGTTTGTTGGAAGTTTAGGTTTGGTTCTGCTTGTTGCGCAGCCAGGATCTGTGGGCTCATCTGCTGCCCGTTCATCATCCCATCCATTACATTAATACCAAGATTATTTCCTGCAGTTTTTAACTCGATAGCCATAACGAGACTATGTCCCTTATCTGGTGATGCATGATACTTTTCATTATGCCGGTTCAGCTGATATCGGCTCGAGAACCCAGAAGCAAACCAGGGGCAAGCTGGCTTAGAGCATCGAAAACTTCTTTTATGCCGAGCTTCATGTAATTGTCGTTTTTTTGAAGAATCGAAGCCATCAGCGCTGAATGCACAGTGAAGGTATCGACATACAAAAGCGGAGGGCCCAAAGGTTTCTCGAAAGACCCGAAGGCTGTCTGCAGACATCCAGGAAAACTTTACAAGAGCCTGGTCGCTCAGAAGACTTTCGGTAGTGATCTGATAGAAGTCACATATGGCGCTGAAGACGGTAGGATCGGAATCGTCCATGTCCAATGAGCTATCTATAGTTAGTTAGTATTGCTCAGTTCACCGTTGTGCAGCACTGCATACTTTCCAGATATTTGACCGAGAAATTATCCCGACTTTTTCTAGCTCTGAATGACACTACATCCCACACAAGCGATTTGATAATAGGAATATCATCAAGTAATCCAAGCTCAAGATCTCTAAAGGCTTTATCTGCTTTGGAAGACTGTTGCGAGATCCCTTGAGCTTGATCTTTCTTCCGAAAATTTAACAACAACTCAAGCTGAATCAAAAGCTCGGAGGAGATTTGGCATTGACGATTTCGTAGCCTTAAATAGGCGAGGAGATGTTTGTACCAAAAATTTGTTGCATAGAGCTGCAAACCATGGAATCCTTGAACAATAATTTTTGCTCTAGTCTCTTCATTGGAGTACGATGGAAGCAAACACATACTAGAGTTAAGATAAGCTATGCTTGAGAATGAAATATCAAAATGAGCCTGCTCGACTTGGATAAACGGAAGTCTGTCCCGATACATCTCTTCGAGGATATACCTATCTACGTTAGGGTTGTTCAATTGCTCGCTGGAAAGAGAAAGGGGAGAAGTACTGTTTAGCTGAGAAATGTACAAAGTCTATAGAATTTGACGGACCATCTTCAATCAAAGGTCGGCATAAATCTAATATCTTTCTATGGTTTTTGGTTTTTTTGTCCAACGTGACGGCTCCTGGTCGAAATGTTATACCGTCAAGTATCTCGTAGAACTTCAGTGTCCGATATGAGCAGGCCATCCATTCCAGGATTTTGATCGCCATAGAGCGAGATGGAGAATCCATTATTCTATCAAGAATTCGACCATATCTAAAAGAAGATTAATGTGGCAACAGAAGGAGTGAAGTGCTGATGATCTCACGCTGCTTTGAGCCCTTTTGGAAGACTGGCTACCCTTTCTTCTAGTGACGCATCGCTGTAGCACTCTTGAAGCTCTTCTATAACGAGTCGCACCCATAAAAACATTCCTGACCATAATTAGGACCATTGGAAACAAAATAAGGGAACGAACTCACCATCTGCCTTTTCTACCATGATTGATTCAATCCTCTTCAGCAAATCTTCATCAAATGTGTGGAGCTTGGCAATCTTGCACCTCACGTAGGAACAAATGTCGTGGCCAACTTCTTGTTTGCCATCTAGGCATATTTCCGGTGTTCCTGATAGCTTTTCACGGATCTGAACCTCCTTTCGACTTGAAAATAGAATCTTGCAAGAAATTACTGGACCGACACAAATTGTCCGAAGATCTTGCAAGATGATCTTTTGGTCACCTTTGGAGTACTCATCAATACCATCGATAATGATTCTTGTGTTATGGACGATTTCTAGAATCCGTGGGACTAAAGACCTGAGTTGCTTCATTCCACAACTCAAAGCATTGTAAACAAACTCGTTGGCTATGAGTGAAGCAAGATCTGGATGTTGTCGCACAAGTTGAAGGATGATTGTTCTTAAGATTTCGTGAGAGAGATTTCTAGTATCATTGCTATTGCAGAAATAATAACAAACCGCTAAGTCCGGGGTGTTTTCGATGGTCTCGATGATATATGAGCACATGACGCTCTTGCCTGAACAATTATTAGTAATGGCAACCACCTGGATCGAAGGGCAAAATCATACCCGCGCCTGGCTTCCCGTTAAGCCATAGTAAGGGGACTTTAGAATCTTCAGCCAACCATGCTCTCATTTGGGGATCTTTTCGAATCCATTCACAAGTCGTGTCGTGCCGACGTCGAGATATACGATGATACTCAGTCTCTTGGATCTTGTCGTCGACAGAGAGCCAAGAAATAGAATGTTGGAGTTGTGCAATCCGCACCGCTCTTTCTTTTTGCTCGATTGCCTCGGCCTCCCATATCTGTCTGTGCCTCATGTCCTCCAGTGCCCTTCTGCGAGATTCCTTGGCCTCTACAATATGGATAGAGGCAGCCTCGGTGTCGACAAAGTCTCGCTGCTTTTTCAATCCTTCTATGATGCCTTTAAATCGGCTACCAAAGTCCTTCCAAAGTGAGAGAAAGATGACATGCCAGGCTAGATCAGTTAGAAGATGTAGCGTAAGGGGGAATGGTTTGCTTACCTCTCCGCCGGAAGAATCTGTATGCACACTGATGAAAGTCAAGGATTCCACAATAAACAGCCGCAAGAACGTTCTGGAATTCCAAATTCTCTTTGAACGCCTTCTCATAGCGATCAAATCGAGGGAGGGCTGCAGCAATATCGGCATAGGCAGTGAGAAGAGCCTCAAACACATCGCGATGACGACTTGCAAGCTAGATAGGCTGTTAATGGAGATCTACGAGGAG
This sequence comes from Chlorencoelia australis, assembly GCA_003988815.1. NCBI lineage: Eukaryota > Fungi > Ascomycota > Leotiomycetes > Helotiales > Cenangiaceae > Chlorencoelia > Chlorencoelia australis. The sequence continues at coordinate 135,159 of QYAN01000080.1, forward strand.
ATCAGTAAAGGAGTCAAACCTCTAGCATCAACTTGATAGGAGCCTATACATTGTAAGCATATTGATTTGCTTTTCAAGTTACGAGGCCAACAAACCCAAGCATATGGCATAAAAGGCGTGCCATTGCATAACACCTCGATCACTTGAGCATACTTTTCGATCCCTTTCAATAAGGGTTCGATACGACGCAAATTTTGGGCAGACTGCCGTTTCCTTTGGATGCTATCAATCTGTCGCACAGCTGACCAGACATCCTTGAGCTCTACTGAGGCAAAATCGTGTGCGTCATCTTTGGAAATCGATCGTTTGAACTTTTCAAAGGCTTCTTCAATTACAGCTTTTGGACCTGCCATATTGTGCAAGGTAGAACAAAACAAAGGAATTGATCATAAGAAAGGGATAAGACGACGGGGAGAAACATCGACAATTGCAAGGCTGCTTCCTGCAGGGCGGGGCCGCGAGGGTTGCACGCCTAGGCTGAGTTGCAGTTCTGGCATTCCAACACTATCTTCAATGTATCTCAATTGATTTAGGGTCGATAGAATTGTTCATATTGTCAGACTTGATTGCATTTACCAAGGATGCCATCCGAAGATAGCGCCCCAGTCCCAAAACGAAGACGACTCGATGAATCACAGTCAACCATACAGACACCAAGACAGATATATCCTCTCGACTGCTTCATCGACAGCCCCTCGAGTCTGCAAGGACAATATGCCCAAAATGCAACCAGCGAGGTTTGTCTCAATGCGACCTACCCCTCCACTGGTTATAATAGCACAGTTGGTGGGAGGAAAATAGTTGAGGGCTTGGGACGGGAAGACGTTCCGGTCGAATGTTGCTATGGAATGGCTCGTCAATACCCCGCAGCAAAGGACTTCTGGATTGCTAACTGCAAGGCATAGCTATGCAATATTCCCGTGGACTCCCAGTGTGGCTTAAAGCCGAATTCGAAAAGGATACCCGTCATTTTCCAAGCTCCCAACACGCTTTCTCCTCCATCCGATCTCTCTTCAATTCTCTTCAAAATATCTTGCCCAAAAATCTCTGGAATACTTGGTGAATTGGACTTGGTGGCAGAGATTACAACGCAGCTATACTGTCATGCAAAACTTGAGCTCTCCTCGAAAGAGTGCTTGGATGTTAGACGCAGAGGGAAACCAAGCTATACCTGGTTCCTAAATGCAATTCTCTTTGGCAGGCAGGATCTAGAAGAGACGGTTGGAGAGTATCTGTCCAATAAAAAGATGTATCTTCAGGATCCGGCTGGTTGCGAACGCCATGTCCCATACCGGAATCCACATATCGTTTCTCCAGAAGAGGATGACATAATAATGACGGATTCGTTTAACCATCCGCCTGAAAATCTGGAAATTGAGAAACTTGAGGCCGGGCCTGATCTGCTGGCACAATTGATGAAGGATGAAAGTCCATTGCCAGAAACCGAGGCTCCAGCTATCGTAAAGCGGGCCCTATTTCAGTATATATCTTCCCGCCATTGTTGATTGCACTTGCTAACCACCAGAATAGACATCAGAAACAGGCGTTGACTTTTATGCTACGTCGTGAGGAAGGCTGGACTCTGGATGGTGGGACCTGCGACATATGGAGCAAAGAAACAGATGCACTGGGAAGATTTAGGTTAATACATTTATTCCCTTTTAGGAAACTGAAGTTAATAATCTCTAGATACATCAACAATGTAAGCGGAGCCTACTCTGATGAAATACCTCCGAATTTTCGGGGCGGTCTTCTTGCCGATGACATGGGACTGGGGAAGACACTCAGCATGATATGTCTCATTGCAGCCAATCAAGCTTCCAACACACTCCCTTCTCCCCCCATTACCCTCAATCCGTACGGATACATTTCGCATGCACCGACGAAAACGACTTTACTCATTGTCCCCCCTGCTCGTAAGTAGTAACGATAGATATAAATAATGGCATTTTAGCTAATATTTGAACAGTAATACATCCTTGGCAGCATCAATTTCAGCAGTAGGTTTTTAGCTCTTAATATATTCCTAGCCATCTTTTCATGGGAAATAGCTTTGCTTGGCTGCACCACCTAATATAATCTAGACATCTACAGCCAGGCGTACTAAAATGTTACGTGTATCATGGCGGCAAAAAAAAGGACGTAAAGCACCTCCTTGAATTCGATGTGGTCATCACAACATATTATACCCTCTCCGCTATCTGGAGAAAAAACAACGGGAGAGATCACTCACTAGAGTCAATCTTCGCTATAGACTGGCATCGAGTAATTGTAGACGAGGGTAAGCACTCTTTTCTACCGCCTCTCCATTCTCTAACTCAAGCAGCACACACTATTCAAAATCCACAGAGCGATCTTGCTCAGGCTTGTTGTGCCATCCGTTCTGCGCGAAGATGGGCAATATCAGGTACACCTATTCAGAACAAGCTCTCAGATTTTGCTAGCATTCTCAAGTTCCTTCAAGTATATCCATACAATGATCAGAAAACGTTTGAGCATGACATATTGAAGCCATGGCAAAACCGTCATGGTGCAGATCCACAGGGTTTTCTACGACTGAAGACTCTCGTCCGTGCAATTACCATCGCTCGTACGAAAACAGTGATCAAACTCCCTCCCAGGACTGATGAGATTCATCACTTGGACTTCACATGCGCTGAACGAGATAAATATGAGGCGGCTAAAATTCACTCACGAAGCTTGCTAGAAGAAGCTATCTCATCTGGGAATCAAAGCCGAAAGACGTTCAATGCCCTTTCACTTCTCAATAGCCTTCGATTAATATGCAGCCATGGTTTACTGGCGCGGGATTCTATGAAGAAACTGGACGCAGTGCCTCCGTCCCCCTTTCAGCCTTGCTTGCAGGAAGACATCCCGGATCTATTTCCCGATAACATCATTGACAGCTCTGCTACTTGCTCTCACTGCGGTGCTAGTCTTCTGGGCGATTTTATAGAGGGTTCTCCATCGCCTACTTTCGAAATTCAAAGGCGACTGGCCTCCCACAAACGCGTGCTCTGTGAAGACTGTAGCTTTCAAGTAGATTTGGAACAGGGCGGGCTGAGTCCAATGCCGTTTCTCAACCAAGGGTCTTTTAATGACACCGATTCTAACATGAGCTCTGGACCTGTAACACCGGTAATGGTTGATAATGTCAAGACACATCTTGATTGCATGTCTACCAAGATCAAGGCCCTTATAGCAGATTTAACGCAGCATCATGAAACTGAAAAAAGGTTGGTACTAAGATTGTTTTCTTCCTTATGTCCGCTAACTCTTTTAGTGTTGTCTTCTCGTATTGGACATATACTCTGGATCTTGTGCAATTAATGCTAGACGATTGTAGGATTTCATATTCGAGGATCGATGGGAAGACGTCTCTCTTAAAGAGAGCCGAGGTCCTACGTACTTTTCAGAAAGAGACATTCCCTCATGTCATTCTCGTGTCCATCACTTGCGGTGGTGCAGGGTAAGCCTACCCCACGAGTCTTCCCCGAAATCACACTGACACTTGTAGCCTTGATCTTACTGCCGCTTCTCGAGCATATCTTCTCGAGCCTCACTGGAATCCCATGATTGAAGAGCAAGCTCTTTGTCGTATCCACCGAGTTGGCCAACGTCGTCATGTCACTACAATACGATACTTGATGCGTGATTCATTTGAAGAGGTAAGAAACCTCCAGAGTTTAAAGATTTTTTAGCTGATTTGTGTGCCCTTAGCAAATCGTTGATCTCCAGAAACGGAAGAAGATGCTAGCCCAGGTTACCTTTGGACAAGGCCCTTTATTAGAGGGTGGTATTGAGCTAGGCACTTTGCAGGTAAATATCCATAAATGACACAGAGCCATTTTGTTAACTATTCTTAGTATTTGAAATCTGTGCTGGAATGAGCCCCCTTGGAACAAGCATCCTTAATTGACAAGATCCAAATCTCCTCTCAAGTGGGTAGTGTCAGGGATTAAGAGCTCTCCGCACGATTGTACATCTGTGGCAGATGCATGAACTCGATAGAGAAATCATCGTGAGTTGGAGGTGTTCTAACACTGAATCGTAACATTAGCCCTATATCATTGTCGCTATCGAGATTAATTTGTATCGCATAGACTATCCAATACTTATTTTAGAGATGGACTTACTTATATTTTAACTGCGTAGTTCGATGAAATGTACTTCCTGTTAAACAGAGATGCCTCAAGATTTGAAGTAGAAAACAATAAAAAGAAAAGCGAATAATTAAATATGGGTATCACCAGGTATGCGTTGCAAGTAAAAGGAAAGAGACATTAAAAGGGAAGAGATTTCAGGTGGCTGATACTGAGGCTCGCCTACGAAGTACTAGCGCTTGATGATGAGTCATGAGTCATGTGACATCATCCCAACATTAAAAAGAAATCAAAGAAAATAAAAGCGCACTAACTTATTTATAATCCTTTGAAGATGGACAACGTTGGTTTCACCGGTATAATTCTAGTCAAATATCCGCTGGGTTAAGCACCAAACAGAGTATTGTATTCTGTTTATACTTATAATGTCATGTCTTCTTCAGACCTTAAGCAGGAAGCTACGTACATATACAGTTTCGCCCAAGCGTACATTCCAGCGTACATGTCCGCGTACATTGTTAAGTAACAATGGTATGCTCTTGCTTACTAATATGTTTGACATGTCAAATATATTCCCAACAGTTAAAAAAATTATCATTTAATTCAAATATCTCATGTTAGTAAAACGTCTGGACAATGGGATAGCAAGTGCCATTTGTACACACCCCGAATAGAAGTAGAAATATCTCTCCCTGATCAAACACTTATCGTTCTGCCTCTATTCATAATTCTATTCTCTCACTACATCAACGACCAATCCAAACTCGACTGGAAGTAGGCCCTAATTAGGAAGCAAAGTGCTGGCTTTTTTTTTGAGTATACGTACTCTCTCTACTTGCAACTATAATTTAGAGATATCCCACCCTCTCACAACCTCTATATAAGCCATTCTAATCTTCTCCCATTTATTTTTAGACTAGTATTAAAGATAAATCTCCCAAATTTCGAAACTTTATGAAAATGAGAATGTATCATGATATCCTGTCTTGGCGATGTTGCCAATCGAAAGGTTGGATGCTTTCTTGGTGATATGGAGAATTATATTGCGTTTCTTTGACTGTTGGGGATGGAGGGGGGAATGGTGTTATTGTATATTCATAGCGGTCCTGATTTCCACGTTAGTTATTTACTCTATTGCTTATTGAGACTTTTGGTCTATCCCGAACTACTCAAGCACATCCTCCAATTGCTATTTCCCACGCATAGTTTTTTTTCCAGCATTCATGAAATTCTCTTCCTAACGATACCGCCTCATATTTAGAGTGAAAACTCTCATATTCTCTTGAAAAATTGTAGTAGTACCCATCTTCGGAGAATGGGGACGGGTTCCTGGCTAAATGATAATTTCATAGAAGTCTGATACAATTTAGTCTCATTGCTCGACTAATTATTCGTAATTTCATGATCCTAATGTGAAGCCACGGCATTGAGGTCAGTATTGTCATTGTAGAGTAGTCGTTCCTGGTTGTTGTTGTTCGGCCTAGTCTTCGGGCCGTGGCGCACGTGCCAGAAACCATGGACTAGTCCCATCCCTCTCTTCTTGACTCCTCCTCCTTCACATCAAAACTATCACCAATGTGGCGACATATTTTCCTTGCCTACATGTATCATCCTTGGAAGTATCCATTGATATACACCACTATTCAAACCATCTCCCATCCGATCTCGTCCTAAGAACGCATGCACGTGTAGGCATCCGCAGACACAGACCCACTCATTTATATGCGTATGGAATAGAATGCTCGACCAAAGAAATGTAATTCTAGCCCACATCTTACCAAGTGGGATGCGTAGAGTTAGGGCGGGGATTGTTTTCTACCCTTCCTCGTCGCTTCGAATTTTCCATAGCCAAAAAATAATGGGAGGTATAGAGATATGAGGAATGGCAATGCAAGATCTGGACCGATTTCTCTAGTTACCCTCGAATTTAAACACCATGGTGGACCAAGGAGCGAAAGATCAATCTATCGTAAGCTGTCTGTTATAGCGATAATCCAAGAGCCAGTCAAAGTCAGATCACTAATTAAAGTCTTAGTTCCAAGTGTTACTCTCTTCTCAGATAGATACATTGTTAGGATTATTGGGTATATGGAAAGCGTCGAGGAGAAATAGTCAGTATCACATCTTCTATGCCTTAGCCATTGAAGAAGTGATGGCTTATGCAAATAGGTACCTGAAAGAACTTATTGTATGCCTCAAACCCCGTGTTTCGAACTCAATCTTGGTCAGTGAAGTTATTGGATTGGTTTTCTTTAGTTCACTGATTGATCGACTTATGTCATATTCTCGAGGACAGTTCCACTGCAGCATCAGCTAGCCGGGAGATGACTTATACTGACTATTCTCAGTGGTCGCCGGGTGGATGTGATTGCTAAAACTGTATTCCTGGTCCTTGTAAGTCCTCAACCAGCTATCAGTACTTGAACTTTCCATTTTATTAACGTGTACTAGGGTATAGAACCAACAGCATCGCACGGCCCGATAGTGACGGGCATGCTCGGGATGATGCTCATTTCAAGAGGTGTGGTAGGCGTTGGAGTTGGAGGAGGATGTGCTCTCTGCACTGTGCATGATCTTGAGTCAGTAGATATTGGTGCTACGATTTAGAGGAAGCGGGATTTCTGGTAGCAGTTTCGACAAGTCTGGTTATCATTTCTGGATTTCTTGCTTCTAGTCTCGTCTCTTCGATCGTGATTGATGTCTACGATGGTAAAGCTAGACGGCATCTGGAAGATCTGTTTTGATATCGGAATTGTCGTAAGTGAAGAGTTTATGATAACAAATATGGCTAGATGTTACTTCTCACAGTTATTCTTAGCAAATTTTTTCTCCCAGATGAGATTACTGGATGTAAGGCAATGGGCTCGCTTTCTCTAACCTAAAGCTCGACCCCTCTTCACCCCCAGTGCTAATTGCAATGATAGGCAGTACTAAAAGCATGTAATTCGCTGAAAGATCCCATACCTATTACCTACCGGCTATTCGGAGTTACTGGAGGGCCCTTCGTGATCATGTATCGGGCGTACCGGTTTTGCCCTGCAATTTAAATGAGATTAAATTGACAGAAGCTCGTCAGGAGTCTTATACGATATCGTCGTGTATTCTTTCAATCTATTGGCCCCACCCTTAGTAAGTGGATTTGGAAGTCAGCGAATCCTCTTACAAAGCGTTGGATGGAGTGCTCTAATCAATGCTTTTACCCTTCCTGGGGCTGTACTTAGAGCGTATTTGGTTGACATAATTGGGCGTCGACAAACTTACGCTTTGGGTTTTGCCACCGTCGCTGCTTTGGGTTTCGTCATTGGTGGAGCGAGATACCCCCCAGCAACATTTTCCCCTTGTTTATTGTTCTCTTTGGTATATTCTAGAGCTTTGTATCTGTTGGGAATTCTATCTGTTGGTCTCGGAGACTTAGACTGCCTTCCGACTGTACTTTCTTGGCTTCGCTGCTGTAGTTAGAAATGTTGGAGGTACTGCCATTCTAGCCAATGCTCTAAATTCTTTTGATGACAAAGTTCGAGGTCAGCAGGTCCTTTTTACCATTGAGATTGCTATAAGGGTCGGCGCTTTAAGTCGTTTGGTTTATGATACCAGATATGAGTGAGTTATCTTAGCTTTTAGAACTCTGATTATCGCTGATAATTTTCAAAGCATATGAAACATTAGAAGAGGAAGACGTCAATTTCAAAGCATACTTGGAGGGAAATGGTTGTGATATCTCTAATATGGGAATCTAGCACTGAATTGTTGCGTCTATAGTTTCGAAGCCGATATTTTAGTCGTTTAGTGTCACAAAGATTCACTAGGAAGAACTCTTACTTAGTACATTGCAAGGCCTATCTAGGAAGAAAAATATCTATTGCTAGCATATCTTTTTGGAAAGTCATGATGCGAGCGTGGCTCGCTCTCACGGAAGCCAAATCACGCTTCTCCCCCACTGTTTTGTTTTCGGGGCCTCCGTATGGGCTCTTTTCGTATGCCTCGTTACTCTATACTTCAAATTCTCATTCAGGATTCTGGGGCTGGTGTTGCGGCAAAAGATCGGTCCTTCCAAGCAATGGCAATATGTGGCTCTGTGGCGTAGCAGATAATCCTCAATGGCCGTCTCGGAAGCCTATCAAGGGGCCTCCGAGCCCCCCTCTGAATGCAGCCTAGGCTTATCACACTCGATCTTATGGAGACGTTAAACAGTGGTATATATCTTCCGCTCTTCGGTGATCATCGATCAGCATGACAATTCATTCTGTTAACTCATCAACAGCCTCCCTGCAACCTTCAACATGTCTTCATCCTCACTACCTTCTGATCCGTTCTATAGGGGCACAAAGGTAAGTGAACTTTGCCAGATACTCGGGTGGGGTGGAGAACAGAAGTCTTCACCACGACACTTCAAGAACCTCTCTACACCAGTCACCCATTTTAGAAAGCAATTCGCTGGCGAGGAACCCTTTCCAATGGATTTCAATGCTCCACGAGTCCAGTCATGCGCCCTCGAATTCTGTAAGAGAGACGAAAAACGTCCATTGTTCTTTGCCAATACGAAGGAAGCACAAGAGAATGGCTGGCCATATCTTCCTAAAGATCGTGACCTGTAAGCAATCAGTCATTTTCCTACTTCTTACTAATATTCCAAAGCATTCTAAATACGTTGGCCAAGTTGCTATGTCTTCAAGAGTACTATTATGTTAGACATGTGGAGATGAAAGCAGCAAAGAGGGCCGCCAAGGGCAAAGGCAAGATGCAGGACGATGATGAGAATGAGGGAGATGATGCCGAGGATAGCGACTCTGAAGACAGAGGTATAGTCAGTTCCGCCGCGCCAACTAGGCGTACATCGAACAGTAAAGAGGGTACACCTGTTCGCATCAAGATGGAAACTGGGAATCCACTTGATAGGTTTGTCCATCACTGACGAGATGTCTGTATTGATTCTAATCTACTTATAGTCGGTCCAGGAGAAAAGCACAAAAGATCAGAGTTGTACAATACAACATTGATGAACATCTGTCACTGATTTACCCTCTTCCCAAATTAGCAGCACAAGCCTACCGACAAGCACACATCGAAGATAACAGGTCTTTAGCGAAATATCCAGAAATCGCTTGGTTTTTCGAGGTAATTCAACCTATTCTCAACCTCACAAATTCTTACACAGCTCTAGGGCAATTGGCCACAGCATTTTGAGACTACATGCTGGCGTTATATGCATGAGAACGATATATACTCTTTGGTACCTGGGTATGGGGATTTGAATAAGTTGGGAGGTCTAGTCGAAACACTCAAACAATCTCTTCGAGTCACTTGCAACGAAAGCTATCATACTTCCCTCTTTGAAAAGGCTAAATCATTTGTCATATTTTGGACAAAGAAATGGATCAGAGACTTTGGCTTTATTTACGAAAACGACGATGGTCGCATAATGAAAGCTTCGGAATTTCACTCCAGTCTTGAAGATCGACGTCGACTTTGGAATCTTGCGGTTGGTCTATACACTCTTCTCATTCATTTTTATATTAATATTTTTACTTAGGAGGAACTCCCTGCCCTCACACACAAGACGGACGATTATGACAGCGACCGCGGAAAACGACTGAGACTATCAGAGCAGACTACTTCTGACAGGTTTCTCCGCCCACAAGTTCTATATGGAAGCGACGCTCTAAGCCAAACCTTAAGCTCGAACATCGATATCTACCCCCGACCGAGAACACCTCGTTTGCGACGTGGCAGATCGATGACAAGTGGCACTAGTGGTGCGTCAACTCGAACATCATCAGTTGCATCAACGGAATCTAGATATGCGCACTCTATCGATGCAGAATTACACAGAGGAAAGGTATCGGCATCGGCGCTCAAATTTCCAGACTGGATGAGCTAATACTATGATAGAACTTCATGAACGACATACCTAGTCTTTACAGTCCACCTCCCCCTCTTTCTGACCGATCAACAGCAGCTTCTCCGGAGCCACAACGTCTACACTCCTCAATAATCAATCTAGGCACAACAGAAATGGAGAGGCCTCATCGCGTTTCAATCAGAAGCATCGTAGAGCCTGAAAGCGCAGCCTCCTATCGACTCTCCCCCTTCCTTCCAGAACCTTCAGGATCGCGACAGCATCGACCATCATACCCGTTATCAGACTCAGGGCTCAGTGACCTGTACGGATCCTCTCCACCGACCCGAAGGCCATCGAACATTATACTCGGCACATCCAGCGAAGCAAGCCATTCATCTGGCCCGTCAGCTTCCCCTGCTAAGATCACTTTCATCCTACACAACCACCTTGGCGTTCCTGATTTCAGCAATCCACTTTCCTCTTCCACCTTCAAATCTCTCTCACTCGCTCAATTTTTCTCCCTTTACGCAGAACGAGCTCGCATTCCCCTTACCCAACTCGAAAAAGTAACTTTCATCGTGACGTTTGCGAAGCACTTGGGTTTCGAGGTACATAAAGATGATACGGAGCAGAGTTTTAGATTGTTGAAGAAGAGAATTGGGAGTTTGTTTGTTTTGAAGAGAGAGAGGAGGCCTAGGGAAGTGGATTTTGAGGTTTGGGTGGAGCACGAGGAGGAGGGGGAGGAGAGTGGTGATGATGTTGAAGGAGATAATGAGGAGATTGAGGGGCTGTGAAGGCTCTTTGTTCTTTCATGTTTTTATGTGTGGTTTCTTTTCTATTTCTTTTAGTCTTGGATTTGGGTAACTCTGGGAATTTCATTGTAGGTTCTCTGTTGATATTTGGGTTTTTATTTACTGGGTATTGTTGCATACCTTCTCTTCTTGCCCTTCTCATCTAGCGCTTTACATTTTGAATTTGATCTTTTACCTACAACGACGACAATGCAACGCTCCGTCCATGGCGCTATCCTAATTAGGGTAAGTTTTTGCGGATGTTTCATAAGATTACATCGCTAATTCCCAGACCTCACCTCATTCATTCCTCTATCTTCTCTCTTTCCTCTGCACATCAGTCAAATGCAGCCTCCCGTCAACACATCACATCCATTGTCACATCCATTTGTCACGACAACACACACACATCACCAAACAAAGAACACACGATTAAATATGACAAATTTAAACAAACAATCAAAAGGTGAAGGCAGGAGATTGGATTCCTGCATGCAGCCGACATACTCCCTAGCTTTCACGCCAAAAACAAACTGTCTGAACCAGTCAGTCTAAGTGAGTGGTTAGAAGAGTTGGAAGGCAAATCGTTTCGCTACCTTCGTCTTTGAAAACTGACTACTAAGAAGCTTTGGTAGTATGATGGTATGAGTGCATTGCATTCCATTGGATTTGGGAGTATCAGACGAGATACAATAAAGAGGTCAACACGAGTAAATTCTGGTTGATACCCCAGTTTGATGCAGCTCTGTTTGGCTGGAAGGAGTCGATAGCCACAGCTACAGATAAATGTGAGGGCAAGAGGGGTTTATTGGGGGGATGGCTATTTAACCTTGCATATTCGACGCGTGTCTCTTTTGATCATTTCCCTTCAAAAAATGAAGCTATTGCCACTTCGCTTCCCGGACCTCTTCTCCGAATTTGCCTTTTTGGGATGCTCCGGGGACTCCGAGTTATTACGTGGTTTTATTTACAGTTATTTCTTAAGAGATTTTGTTAAGCTATGGTGCTTTTGGGGAGTATTAAAGGGGGGTTTAATCCTTCTTGTGGTTGGAAAGGGGCACAGTTATTGTGAGATTTTTTGTTTGATCCTGGAACGCCGCGCCCACCATAGACTGCGGGGTAAGACGGAGAATCCTTGCAGTTGCAGTTGATCGTCTTGTATGATTTGATTTTATTCGTTAAAAGAAGGAAACGTGAATACAGTAATATATATATATATATATATAAAGGGTTTCGTTTGACAAGCGGCGGTTGATTTTGGGATTTTGGAATTTGCGGGGCAAAGGTATGTCAGATCTAATTGTTCTCTTTCTTTATTTAATTAATTAACTAGCGACTAGGTAATCTTCTTCAACTCCAAATTCTTGCTAAAAGGATTCTAATCCTAACTTCGTTGGTTTTTTTCTTTCTTAAACAAACTAAAGGAAAAAACAGTGGAGAAATATATGCACAGCTTTAGGCTTCTGGTCTCTCTAAAACGACCAGCCAACTTTTAAGCCTCAACTTTAGGCCTCAATTTGGGACAGAGAAAAAGGTGAGTTTGACTTTAGTGGCGAATTTGGTATTTTTTTCCTTGTTCACCTTGAATAAGGCTGATATCGTTGTTTCCCCCCCTTTTTCTATGGCGGAGGATTTGAAATGTTGGATTTGACTCATTTTGTTAGGGAAGATCGGGGAGAATAATTTATTCGAATTTTTTGAAAAGTTCGATCTGAGCTTCAAACAACCTTACCATCATCTATCCCCTCACAACAACAGTAATACCACCTTCCTTCCTACTACACGAGCAAAGTCAATTTCTCCCAACCATGAACTCATCACTCAACCTCACCACCATCTTCACAATCGCGCTCGCTTTCCTCTCTTCCCAAACTCTCGCCGCGGTCGTCTTGAAAATCTCTAAAATCCCTGCATCATCAGCATCGGCGAACTGGGAATCTGACGTTTCGCCACGCGCAGCAATCACAGAGAGTATTGCCAATAATGTTACTGCGGGAAGTTATTTAGCTACGGTTGCTGTAGGTACACCGCAGCAAATGGTTAGTTTGGTGTTGGATACGGGGAGTTCGGATACATGGTTGGTGGCGAAGAGTGCGGATTTGTGTGCGGATGTTAGGGAGCAGGCGGAGGAGGGCGGCGGGTGTGTTACGCCTTGTGAGTTTTTTTGGCTTTTTGGTTTGTTTTGCCTTTTTTGGCTGATTTGAAGGGATGAGGAAAGGAAGAGGGGGGAGGGAAGGGGATGATGATGACGATGACAATAGGATGAGCAGCTGACCTTTTGGGAATCCAGTTGATCAAACGAAGAGTAGTACATATAAGGTTGTGGAGAAGAACGGGTTCAGTATCACGTATGAGGATAATAGTGGTTCTTCCGGGGATTATGTTTCTGACAGTAAGTTTCCTCCCCTTATCTTTTCGTTTCCTTCCTTTCCACCCAATATAACGTAAAGCAATCAACTGACTTCTTCCCCAAGCACTAACAATCGGCGGCGCAACAATCAAAGCTCTCCAAATAGGGCTGGCATTCAAAACAACCGTAGCCAGCGGCATTATGGGTATTGGATATGATTTAGATGAAGCTTCTGAGTTTGAATATCCGAATATTATTGATGATATGGTTAGTCAGGGATTGATTTCTACGAAGGCTTATAGTCTGTATTTGGATGATTTGGAGAGTGCGACTGGAAGTATTATTTTTGGAGGGGTTGACAGTGGAAAGTTGTAAGTTTATTTTTATCTTTCTTTCTGGATTTTGAAGGAAGGGTTTGAAGAGATTGGTGAGATGTGGAGGGAAAACTGTTTTGTTTATTCGTCCGCCACTCTTATACTTAGCTGGGTAGTGTGAATTGCTGGCTTCTGCTATGTGCTTCTAGAAGTTCTTTGAGTCGGACGTTTCGTTCCTCATCACTTCGTCGCCCATACGATGCTAATCTCCTCTCTATAGCATCGGCCCTCTCACATCCGTCCCCATCCAACCCACCGAATCCGAAAATGGCACTCTAGTCTACGCCGAATTCTCAATCGCCTTCACCTCCCTCTCCCTCTCGAACTCCTCCTCTTCCTCCTCTTCTACCCCACTCATATCATCCTCCCTCCCTGCAAGCGTGATTCTCGATTCTGGAACAACCCTCACCTACATCCCAGACGATCTCGCTTCTTCCCTCTTCAAATCCCTCAATGCCTACGACGACACAAACAACACAGGAAACGTCTACATATCCTGTGATCTCCTCACTTCCTCTCCCTCCGCTTCACTCATCTACGGGTTTGGCACCGGCTCCGACACCACCACCCCATCCATCTCCGTCCCCTTTTCAGAACTAATCTTCCCTCTTACGGGCCCTTTCGCCCTCCCCCCTTATGTCTCACTCCCTAGCAATCTCCCCTTTACCAACCCTTGCGGCTTCGGGATCCAATCTTCTCAAGGCGGGCCCAACCTTTTAGGCGACACATTCCTCCGCTCCGCATACGTAGTCTACGATCTCACTAACAAAGAAATTGCTCTCGCCAACACCAATTTCAATTCTACGAGTAGTAATGTGCTGGATTTCACGGCTGGGGAGACTAGTATTCCTGATGTGACGGGTGTGGCTTCCCAGGTTCCGAGCGTGACGGCTAGTTTGCCTAGTTCCGCTCTGGTTCCGACGGGAAGAGAAACTACTACGGAGAGTGTTACGAGTTCTGGGAGTGTTACTAGTACGGGTACGACGGTTACCACTACGGGAGCTACTACAGGTGTGCTTTCTGGATCTACGTCTACATCTACGACGACGAGAAGTGAATCTGGATCTGGAAGCGGATCGAAAACAGGAGCGACGAGTGGTTCTACGACGTTTGCGGCTTCGGATGCGATTGATCGGGGCTTCAACTCGGGTTTCTTTCCCATGTTGTTTATGAGTGGTATTGCGGCTGCGGTGGGTGGTGCTTTTTTGCTTTTTTGAACCGCCTTTGGTGGGGATAGGAAAGTGAAGGAAGGAAAGGGAAATGGAGTGATATAGAGGAGAGGGAGAGCGGATTTTGTACTTTGAGATTTGAGGTGTTCGTAGCTGGAGTTTGTAGTAGTTTAGTGCAGATTAGTAATCCGTCAATGAGTTGATAGAGATATAATAATGATGAAATATTTGCTTGTAATGTCGTTCTCACTTGTTTTAACTTGCTGAATGATTGATGCAATGATATATTAAGTATTATTTTAGGAAAGGAAAATGGGAAGTTCGAGGATAAGACTACATAGCTTCACTGTTAGTAATTCAATTATACGCTCCTGAAACAATCCCCCCTTTCTAAAAAAAAATATCTCCAATAAAATAACTTTTCCCCTTCGTCAAAAATTGAGGATAGAGGATAGAGGAAGAAGAGGTGGAGGTGGGAAGAGAGAGAGGAGAAGGAGCTCATGATGGGGGGTTTTTTTTGTCAAACGAGTGGGAAGTCAGAAGCGGTGGGGAAAAGGGAAAGGGAGTGCAGAATGGCAATACTTATTTATGAAGAAGGAAAATAGAATAGCAGGAGAAATACTTCCGGTGAGGTGGGGTGATGATTAGTTTAGGTCTAAATCTCTTGAAGGTGGGTGGGTTATGGCGCATCATAGAGTTTTGATTGATATACGCGCTTATGATTAGCGAGGAGAGGTTCATAAGATTCGTGTGTGTGCTTGGTAAGGGTTATTGAGTAGTGAGTTGGGGTTTGATAGATGTGGAAAAAGAAAGAAAGGGGGATTCATCAATTAGCACTGGGGAATGGGGCAAAGAACGAAGATGGGAACGACAATGAAAGGACTGTGGTATGCTAATGTGGAAAGTCCTTCCGAGAATTGAGAGGGAGAACGCTATATTTGGGTTCGCACCCTTAGAACGAAATGGTTAGCAATTACGCCAGCACTCTGTAGAGCACCCTATGGTTCATACTATATAAAGCAGCAAACACCTCGTGTGTCAATCTTCAGTTTTATCAAGTCATCAAGAATTTTAGGGAAGTTTCTAATGTCTCTTTGGGAGAGTATTATAACTCTTAGTGAACTTGTGAGATATGGTCGATACTGAAGACGAGGAGAGAGGGAACGAGGAGAGAGAGAGAGGTTGACGTTGGGAATGAGGGTTTGAAAGAAGGGGAGAATGACAATGAGCAGTGACGCTGATAGAGTACTGTACATGTTGTGAAAATCTCTTTTAGTTTGGAATGAGATGTTGAAAATGGAGTTTACGGTATAACGATAAGTATTTTTCGGGATCATTATTCATAGGTTTTTGAGATCCAGTTCAAGGCTTCTTTAAGGCCATTACTGGAGAGTGCATAGAAGGAATACTCTTGACTCCTGTCCATGAGTCTATTCTACTCAAGTCAAAATGGCAACTGGTGAATGTAGAAGTCATTGAATTACCCACTCAGTGAAGTCCTAATGCAAACCTCAAAACTTGGGAGAACAACAAGCTCTTTAAATAACTTATAGCTTAATACAGCTCGTCCTAGCCCTCCAAGACGCGGTGAGCGAGATATGCCCAAAAATCATAATTCTTCCGTGCACGAAAGAGCAGCAAATCCATGCGTAGCCTCGGGCGCAATTTTGTGATAGATCATACTACTGTAACGCAAAAGATGTTAGAATCTGGTGCTTGGTAAGCCACGATGTAAGGGCTGTCAATAAATAGGGGTGTTGGTAAATGACACTAATTGTTAGTGGAGGTACTAGAGTTAAAATCTCTTCACTCTCTCTCTTTCTCCTCTTCTGTATCTAGCTATCATTGAATCTGATCTCTTGTTGATATCTGCCATCATCCATTTACCAGTCAAAACACGCCGAGTTTTGACTTGAAAAGAGAAGCGATGGTTTACAATGACGACGAAGTGACGTGGTGTGGAGAAGATGGCAACGACAAGTCATAAAGGAAGATAGGGGAGGGGAAATGACAGTAAATGAAGAGCCATATTGCTGGGAGAGGGAAAACATGTTAATTTTAAATTCAAAACATTAATTTACTCTCGTTTTCAACAAAGCACTCCTGGGTACTTTCAGGCCATTAAAGAAATTTGGGGATCCTAACACCGCGCATGCGGTTCGAGAGAGATAGGACCCTCTGTATATATAGCGAGTGTGTGAAAACAGCCAGAGTAACTGCAGTGAATGTGCATTCAAGCATAGAAACATACGAAACAAGTCGACTGAAGCTACCGGCAAGTAATAATCTTGGGATTCCTAGTCACGAGAAGTGAATGAGGCTTGGATGCCAATCAAAGAAAACATGATAGCAAGTCACTCCCAGTCTCGTCTTCATGACTATGCTTTCGAGTTGGAGCTGATGTGTGTGTTTGAGTCATTGAATTCTACACGCCAAGTTTAGAGCTGCCGGGCTGGGCTCTGAAATACCATCCTCATTACAACAATCGAATATAAAGGTACTAGCCTGAAATTAAAGCTATTAGACAGAGAAATCGAATGAGCCGGAGTTGAATAACTTCTTAGTGCCAGTGTTAGGTCTAGTCTGATGCAAATGACTGTCCTATTTCGCAAGGATTGAATGGCAATAGGTAGTAATTATAGAGAGCCGAGCCAAGAAGTCAATTAGCAATGGCAACGGAAGTAGTCTTCTCTTCACTTCCGAAACTGATTTCTTAGGTTGAGTAGATTTCTAACTTTCTAATCATTAAATTGTCTCTTTCGTGTGCAATCTGGAGTGGCAGAGGTTTACTCTGACCCATTGCGAAAACGGTGATGTGTAGCTTGGGTCCTTTAGATATGAGAGTTGTCTAGTATATATACTTATCCGGAGCCTCATCTCGAGCGATTTAGAGAAGGAAGAAATTTGCATCGTCAGAAGTTTAACCATAGCGGTGAATTTGAATACATCAGTTAGAATAACTATAAAGTAGAGTAATGGAAAGAGACTGAATCTTTAACAATAACCCAATTTAATCAAGAAGTACCACTCTGAACACAAGGCTATTCTGTGAGCGTTTTTAATTTCCCGGACTTTTCATGAAAATCAGAGTAGGCTCTGAAGTTCTCCGGATGTGGTGAATCAATAATTAGGAGAGCTATTGGGCAACGATGAGGGGGGAGAGGGGGGTAGATAGGAAGAGAGACGACAACGAAACATTCATTGCTTGCTGTTTCAAATCAGGCCATTCACACTAAACTCTTACGCTGACTCTGTTCTCTCCAATTGTTGGATATATTCGAAAGCACCACCTTTTATCCGGAGTAGGATTTTGCATCACGCAGAGCCATTTGGAGAGCAGGCGAGTTGTATATATATAACTCTAACAGAGCTCGGGTAATATGTGTTAAGCGAATTGCAATATTAATAAAGCACATCTTATTTCAAAAGGCTATACAGAACATCTAACAATGAACAAGAGGAAGGCAAGTTAATTGAATCACAGTAGCGAATAATTATATCCACTGTTGCACTATAAATAAAACGACATAGCTGTCCCACTCACTCAAAGACTGAGAAAGGACAACACTTGGACGCAATGATAAGACAACCAGGTGCATAAAGTATTTCTGGTGTTTCAATTTTATTCCAACTTTATAGATGGATATCTACATAGCAAACAGGGCAGACAACCATACGAAGCTCTTAAATGGAAAGATAGCGAGAACTTTGGGTCTGGTAGAGAAAAGAAGAGCGACAACAAGGAGTTGAGTTGACAATGGGCTTAGTAAACCTACTTTTCAGCTGTAATACGATAGGAAACGCCCGTAAAAGAGGCATTACCCCACAAGTAAAGAAGAATTCTATTCTCGCGGATTAGTTTTTGGGTTGAATCGTTCCAATTCTGGCCACTGTTCGAGTAGACTTCCTAATTAGGTAAAAATAAAGCCAAAGCTTGGTTTATTCCTCTGGTTATATGCTTTACTCTCAGGATCTTGTTGGTCTACCACATGCATCAATTACTGCTTGGCATTGTTCCCACTAGCTATTAAATGTATCCCGCGCAGCTTGAACGACATCTTATAACTAAGCTAAGAGATCTTATCTGGCTAGTAATGTGCCTGCCGATAGTGATTCTTAATCCAATTCTTTATCGTAAAAGAAGAGAGGGGATTGTAAGTAAGTTTGAGAGATTTGAGAATGAAGACTACCATGTGAATCCTATAATTGCGTCGTCTGTTGTGATTCAAGTACTGGCCTGGGCCATTGCGTGAGTCCTAGAACTGCTGGGAGAGAGGAATAAAAGGTGAAGAATGTGATTGAGCAGCAGGAGGAACAAATTGAGGCTACTTGCATGAGTCACACTGTACATCATTATTTAAGGCCATTGAAGTCTTCCAATTTCCAAATTCAACCCACCAAACATTTAATTTAGATTACCATTATAAGTCACTATGGCAGGCAGAAGCTATGCAGTTACGCTACATTTCTCGAACATCCTCTTTAGCCTCACCTACATTATCCTCATCGCCCTCCTCATCGCCGCCGGTACCCATCCGAATTTCATGCAAAATTATAATATCCTCTCCATTAACACTACCGGCATTAAAACATCCTATTTCCTGAATACCACTCAGATGTTGCCTATCCCTGACGTGTATAATTGTCCATCTGAGGAACTGGTGTTCAGCAGATTATGCTTCTCCGGGTTCATCAAGTCTAGTTAATATCTCATGTTCAGATCCTTCTATTTACTGTAAGTTTTCACATCTCAATGGAATATTTGACATTATATATAATAACTTTCTTCGCCAGTCGAATTCGACCCCACAGACATCATATCTCAGCAACTCTCATCACGCAATAGCAACGCCAGTCTTTCAAGCCTAAGCTTCCTTCCAGCTATGCAAGATGCCTTCAACAATAATTACTACAACTATAGAATTCATATCGCCGTGGTATTCTATGCTCTTAGTCTTGCATTCACTTGTGCTTCACTGACACTATGCCTTATTCCCCTCGCCATAATTTCTAGATTGGTTTGTAACTCTACTTCCCTTAAGCTTCTCCTTTCTACTAACACTGCAACCTACCCCGCGCCATAGACAGTCGACGTTTTCCTCCTCATCGCCTCCATCCTTGTAACCGTCATCCCGATCCAAACAGTTACTTCTCTTCATCATTCCGGCATCTCCGCCACTGCCGGCTCCAAATGGTTGGGTATGGTGTGGTCCACTTTTGGGTTTTCGTGGGCTTTGATGGGGATAATTGTTGTGCTAGCGGTTTGTGGTATGTTTGCAGTTTCTGCTGCTGTAGTGTATGATATGTTTTGAGTAGTAGCTTGGCGGTAGATAAGGTTAGCAACAAATTTGCAGATCTCAGGTAGTGTGGTGAGATAAATATAATGGATACATAGGGGTGGAAAAGGGGCACCCGAAAACCGTGTATTTTGAGAGATGGTTATGCTAGATTCCTAAATTTACACTCCCAGTTTAGGTGATCATGTCAAATCTCTAGGCGAATCAAATCGCAGGGAAGAAAGTAGTTGCGTAGCAGTGAAATTATCTACCTCTCATTGAATACTAATCAATGTTAGGGTTAGACTTTAGCCTAATGTGTTAACCTAATGGACATAGTTTGAAATTGAGTTATATATTAGACCCAATCTGTAGACCGAACTTGCCATTCTGGGTTAATCCAATGGGTCGAATATAATATCCGAGTTGGATTATTAGATTAGACATATTTTTAGGGCTGGTTTTTCGGGTTGGACTTATAATAATTTATACAAGGCAGAAAAAGCAAGACAAATTTATATATTTTAGTACCATTAAATATACTACACATAAAGTCTACTCTTTGAATAGATTCTATTGTTTTGTTGATGATGCTTGATTTGTTACGGAAAGAGGCGAGTAAGAAATAAAAGGTTTCTGACGTGCGCTAGCGCCACATTAGGTAAAGCGTCTATTGGCTACTTTACCACGTGACTCTATCTGACTTTGACTATTCTTACAATTCCTCAGTTCCTACAAGTCCTACACATATACTGAAACAACTATTCAGCACGCGATCACTTAACTGATTAATTGCAACAGAAACATATAAGTTCGTTCCGAGTTCTTCAGAGAGCATACCTACTGTAGAAGCTAAGCTTTAAAGCTTTAGAGAGTGCACGAGAAATTCTTTAACAAAGAGAATCCAGTCATTCTCACTTCCTGTTCGGGCTGCTTCGGAAGAAGAACCTTGGAGGGATGATGTGTGATTGCGAAGTCTGTGATAGACAGAGACAGAGTAGTTAGTAATAGGAGAGGATGATAAAACTGTGAAGTACTTTATAAATGAACGGAAAGAATCTAAAGAATCTTGCTTGAGAAAACTAATCATAAGTTAGTACAATTATCTCCAATTCTCTCATTGAGATGGTCTAACTAAGTTCCGTAGCGAAGTTGAAAAGAAAAGAGTCGAGGAAGAATTGCTTTTATACCTACTTAATGTCGTCGTATTTTTCCATAGGAGAAAAGACCTCATATCTTAATTCACAAATATACCTAGATAGACTGCAGATAAATACAACTGTACCTAGTTATTCACAAAGAGGACGTAGACATCTCGTTATCAATCGGATCAAAACTGCCCTATTCAGCAATCCCGATTCCTCCACTCAACCCCTTTCCCCAACCAAAACATGTACATCCTCGTCCCCCTCCCCAGGATGTTCCCTACACCAAAGCTCAAACGCCCTCCTCATCCTCTTCTTCACTTTCTCCCACTCCTTCTCCCCATTCTTATCATCTAAATCCCTTTTCAAAACCCAACTTAAATTCTCTCCAAACATAAGTCTGAATGTGACAGCATTTAAAGAAGATAGTGGATTGGAAGAGTGAGTTGAGAAAAATGTGAAGAAGGCGGAGTAGGAAAGGAGGAGGATCTCGGAAGAGGAGAAGGATGTGGATGTATTGAGTTTTAGAGAGGAAGATTGAAAGAAGAATTCGAGGGTGCGGGTTGTGGTGGTTGGTGGAGGAGGGGCAGATTTAGGCATCCATATCGACAATGGTGGCTGTGGGGTTGCAGCCACGATCGGGGGAGTTGGACTAGGGTTTTGTAAAGGTTCTAGCAAAGAAGCTGTTGGGATAGTAGCCCTCCCTATAACAGGGACTTCTTGTGGCTTGGGTGATGGCTGCAGTATTGGAGCTGGATCTGGAATGGCCGTTGGTTCTGATGCAGGGTTTAACCATTGGTTCTGAAGACGCTGACTCGGAAGAAATTTGCAGTTGGCCTCTAGACTTTGGCTCGAAGTTGCCCCTGGCGTGGTTTTGAAGTCTGGGTCCGTCGACGATGCTTTGCTAATGTTTCCTTCATAAACCTGCTCTTTGGCCGCTATCCAGGTTTTGTACTCGGACTGCCCGATATTCTGACCCTCATCATGTTTGAATAGGCAGATTGGATCCAGACAAGGTCTGGCATTGCACAAGGCTTGGAGGTGAGTGTAGGGACAATCAGGTATCGTGCAAGCTTCTCCGTTTCGGCATACCCATTTAGTAGTTGCTTCTGTTGCCTTTTTGACCAGTCCCCTCCCTTTGGTGTTGAAACCTCTTCGACGGTAGGATGGCCAGTGTTTGTATGGCTCACATTTTTCTCCGTCATCGTGGATGAGCTTGCAGTTGGCTTTTCGGCATGGCATCGATTTGCGTGTGAGGTGGATGGACCGACAGTTGGTATCTGTACAATCAGGTCCGTTCTGACAGACCACCATTGTGGAGTGTACCTGATCCTGGCTAGATTGAGGAGAAAGATGGAAGTCGTGATGTGGTGAGTCACTAAAGACTCCCGGAGCTTGTAGCTGAGAATGCATACTGGGCGGTGAAGAGATCATATGAGCTTGCTGAACAGGAGATTGGAATTCTCCAGGGTGCTGCACAGTAGCGAGTGGTTTAAAGTGTTGAGCCGAAGCATGTTGATGGGCTTGACTAGTTGTCGAGCTATCATCTGGTACGATGTTGAGAAGGCTTTGGATATTGGAACTTAATTGGATTGGAGCCGGGGGATTGTTAGAAATATTCTGTATGCTTTCTTGCGATTGAGGTTGAAGCCATTGTTGGACTTTACCAGAAGGTAGAGTATTTGAAAAGGATGTATTTAGGACGGAAGGTTGGAAATTGGAGGTATCTTGGTTATTGCCAGATTGGACGGGTGGGCTACTAGGGATATTCACTGCTCTGAATCCTCTAGTATGATATAAATCGGCAGAACATTCAATTGTTGTCTCCTCCATACGCTCAGATGGCCCAGAAACAGGTCTTGGAGGTGCATCCGATAGATTCATCCACACATGACTATTCCCCGGAAGGCTTCTTGGTGAGCCTTCCGTTGTATTATTCAATCTTTGTTCTTGCGACATTCTTTCATTATGCCCTGTTGAGGGTCTATCGAAAGGCTGGGTTTTGGAAGTCTCTCTAGAGAGGTCAGCCTCCTGATGTTGATGCTGAACTGTGTTCCCTGAGGTAGGTGTTATCGTATTCGTCCGTAGCTGAGTTTGCGGTACTAGAGGCTTATTTTCTGGCTTTGGACTTTCTTTCAACGTATCGAGCGCTAAGGTACCAGGATTCGAATATAAGGCCGGGTTGGTAGCCATATTGGAGTTCCGGAAGTTAGTTGAATTACCGAGCAGAATGTCCCCGGGGGGGTTGGGGTAGGGTAAAATATCATTCTGGCATGTGGCAAAATGCTTTCGGTATTGCGCAGCGGCGATTGAGGGCGGTTTGCCCGACCCGGATGGCGCTTCTTTAATCGGACTTCTCTTTTCAACAGCAGGCCTTCGTGGCTTCCGAGCAGCCCGAGTGTGAATCGAAGAAACCGTTGAAGTGGAAGAAACCGGGGAGCATATAGATGAACTAGTAGATATCTTTCTGGTATGTTGGGTGCTGCTGGATCCGGGTGAGGTGTATTCAGAGAAAGGGGTAGGATGCGGATTCCAATCTGGGTTTGCAGAATGCCTGGATTTGTTGATTGGATTGAAGCCTGGGGATGAAGAGCTGTATGATTCTTGGATGGTTTCCCGTCTTGTTGTCTCTCGAACCCCAACCATATCTATGTGCGTAGAATTATGAACAGGGGGATTCTCTCCGGAAACATTATTGATAGGCTGTATATCTTCGGAGACAGGCAGAGAATCTATGTTGCTCTCGCGATGAGTCTGGGCCTCAGCCTCAGTTCCAGGCACTCTTTTTAAGTCTGTGGGTCGGTTCGGTAGGGGATTTAGTCGATCAGCTGTCGGTGGTAGCCTCAAAGGCTGTTGTGAGGGGTCGTGAGTCTGTGAAGGCGTGTTCTGTTCAAAAAATTGCACTGGTTGCATAGAGGGAGCCTGCTGAGGAGGATTAGGAGGAAGTACTGGCACAAACTGCGGTTGGGCAATTTGGGTTGACGAAATATCAGTCTTTACATTTAGGAAACTCGAGAATAGTTCCAGAGTTGAAATAGATGAATCTATTACTGTTGATCCTAGCAATGATGATCTAGGAGTGACTTCTGGCGAAGGGTTCGACAAGTCTGGTTTTCTTGTTGACATATCTCCTGGATCTTGACTAGCCATATTTGAAAGGGAGGCGGTCGCATCAGCAGATGAGGCCTCATGGCATGCTGCTGGAAATTCCTACGTTCAGCAAGTCAGCAAGTTTTTATCATGAATTCCAATGAAGTTCCTACTACAAACTTTTCTGTTTCCCGAGCGTCGTCCTTAACATTGGGACCAACCACCAAAGAGACGGAAGTAGGCTCTAAGCCCGAACTTTCAATTCCCCTCAATAGGTTTGGAAAAATATCAATGTCCTGCGGCGGTGGGATGGTAGTTTTTTGCCAAGTGCTTTCCGAGGCTGGTCCTCTACGCCGCTTTTTGGGTGGCTGTTCAGCAAGGACATTGGGTTCTGTCTTCGGGAAATGATGGCCTCGAGAAGGTGATGCTGTATCGTTCGCTGGGGTTTCGATCGATTTCGACAATTTTCGAGCTCGACTCGATTGAAACTGATCTCGGTGTGAATTCCAAGCATACCGAAATCGGTCTGTTATCCGTGGACCATTCGGGTGTAATTCAATCAAGTTATCTTGTAGGAATTTGCCTGTGAAATACTTCACCCTTTGTATGACTCGTCCGTGAAACTCTCGATAACCCGCTCCCTGCATGACCTTCATATCAGGATTGTTGTTTTGCAGACGGTTTATCAGCTCTTTGATTCGAAGGTCCTGCCCATCCTCCAAGTTGACAGTATAATACAGCTCGTTCTCATGCATAAATCGCTGCACTCGGATATCGGCGGATTTGGGCCACTGGGGATTGCTCTGATGAAAGTCAACTTCCCACCTTTCTGTGCTTCTCAAAAAAATCTTCGTACTTCACCAAGCCAGCTCTTTGACAAAAAGTCCAGGCTTTCGTCGCCATTGGTTGCCTCGAGATCTTTCAGGTACAGGAGGCATGCTTTGATATTGAATCTCTGCGAAGGCTTACGCCATGTATTCAGACAATACGCCGGATCCAAACAGTCTAAATTCGGCGTAATATTATTCTCTTCCAACTCTTCTTCGACATTGCTTTCCTACGCCAATCATTAGCTCGACGTCTCCAGAAATCGATACATAAGGGATCATACTTCTGTTGAATTGGGAGTCTGTGGACGTGCTATCTCCACGGCTTCCTTCTTGAAAGCTGTCGCATTGTGTTCTGTCTTCCGTCTTCTTGCATTCCGTCGCCTGAGTCTGAGCAGTACTTTGAATAACTCGGTCATGTAGGAGGTAATTCTGCTCGGGTTAACAGTGCGTCGTGGAAGGAAGGAAGCTAGCATTACTTGTCTTCGTCAGAATCCCATGCTGGTACCCCATCTGCTGCAGGAGGCCAGAAAGCTTCCCCACGATTCTCCTCCATCAAGAAATTCATGGCATACAGGCGTGGCTCCACCGCCCCTTCATGTTTCCGAGTTTTGGTGGGTGCCGTGACGACCGGGAATTGATCAAGAAACCCCGCGATGGCAGTGAGTAGGGTTTTTGGATTTCTGTTTGGACTGTCCTTCTCATAGCCTAGAAGATTGCAAAGATCGCGACAATTGGGGACCTTTCCATTCAGCATGATGGGCAATGCTGTGTGGCATTAGCATCAAATGCACTTGAAGAAGTATTAGCAACAAGGAGTGGCAGAAGAGGAGGGGAGGAAAAGGTCGGTATGATGAGGCCCTTTACAATTGGAGTTGGCTGGTGTGGGGGGTGAGCCTTTACGAGTAACGTGCATTCGTGGGGAGAACGGAGTTACTAATGCTGATGGGATAAGGCAGATATATAGTCCCAGTTGCGTAACGAATGTGACGAAGTGTATGTATACCGATAGAGATAGAGATAGAGCGATATAGCGAATATGCTGCTCGTAGACTGGATCAGTACAGTCTTAAGTGGCAGCTTTGATAGTCTCTCTAGTGCACCCACAAGTATGTTGTCGACTCAGACTTGATCTTTGTCGCTCATCCAATGCGTTGCACAGCATCGGCGGTCAGCTACGTTCCTGATCTACTTGCAGCCATCTTCGATCTTTACCCGTGCTGATAAATCTGGATGCCTTGTTGGTTCCTCATTAGTTTCCTCTGACATGAATATATTGTTCGTTTCCGGCATTGCCGGGCGGTCGTCTCTCCATCCACGCTTAGCACATTCCCGACAATGTGGTTCAAGGTATTTACCACCAAGATTGGACAATGGATCGGAGTACCCTGGTTACTCAATTGTTCATAGGAGGATATTTTCCCATGAAAGGCCCACTTGGACAAATGGTGGATTTGATGAGGAGAAAGTAAAAATGGAGACGATCAGGTCTAAGTAAGCTCCCGCTAAAGACGTGGATCAACAAACTCTATCACGACTTCAAATGATCACTTTACCAACTATGATTAGAAAGAGATGGCCGGATTTTTTCAATCTGCTACTGAAAGCGCGATTGAAAAATCAGACTCTCTTGAGTGAGTCTTGAGCGCTACCCTGTCCGTGTCGACTTGCTTGATAACTGTACATCAATAGCATCTCCTTGCAGAGTCACGATCGTGTATAAGTACATACTCGAATTTCAACTCATATTCTGTTGCTATTCCAACCATCAAGTGTGAAATAAAACCGGCATCCTTTCAAAGCAACACCTTTTCATTGTCAAGACCCATGCATGAGTAGTTCTCAACTCATATTCACGTTAACGGATCGCCCTGATCACTAATAAAACATTGCTAAATGATTGCATCTATCATGTATTTCAATTACAGCAAATTCACTCTAGGGCCCCAAGCATACTATACCCACTGCTTTGATAATCCAGGTGTTATTTAACAGCCTTACAGTCTGAGCTGTGATTGTGTACTCAGGCTTCCTACGCCCGATCATAGAAAGACAACTATTGCAGTGCCGAGCTTTGTTTCTAAAGTATTGCAAGTTCTTTGGCATTGGATGGCCCTGAGCTCGGGGTATAACTGTTCATGAGACAAAATATATTCACTACAGTGGGTTAAGCTGGCCTTAGAACGTAAGCGCATCTGTTTAGTTATGCAGAGACTTATATTATATTATTCAATTCAATATAGCGCAATATGGTGCTCTAGATCCATTCACAATAGCAACGAAGTTCAGTCATCTATATTCACAATCTAACTATGAATCAGAGCTATTCATAGGATTCACTTTTGTTATGATTCTCTAATACCGGATCACACTTCTTTAATTATAGCTTCTTTTAATTTTTATAACAAAGGAAACATACACCGGATTTCTCACAAGAGGGCTTCAAGGTCTGCCTAGAAAGCAAGTAAAGTAACACATCCGGCTGGAGCTAATTCGAGCACGAAGAATTCCTCTTTATCTTCGAAATGGAGGAAGACCTTCCACCATCAACTCCCTCCCGATTGGTCGAGAACTACTTTCTCAACTTGTTCAGCTTAGCGCATCGGATTCTTTCCAGACTTCCAATTCTCAAAATGCCTACCATTTCATGGGACAGATCCGCTCCTTCAGATGTACCAATAGCCATCCCTTTCACAGCTACGCAAATCAACCAACTTTTTGAGATCCACAAAAATATTATAACCAAGAAAGATGAACTGATCACCCAACAAATTGCCTTTACTGTGGAAAAACAAGCTGCCAAACGCAAGAGATGGAATGATGACGCTGAAGCAGAAAAGGAATTCCAAAAGGCCCGTCGAGATGCTATTGGGAAAGAGATAAGCACGCCAGCAGCAGAGAAACCGACACCGAGGCCACCTGGGGTATATGGTACGAATCCGGGTGACCCTGCAACAGAGAAGAATCAGGCACTTATTGATCTGGTGAAGACGGGTGAGGTTCCTGTGCCATGGTGTGATAGGGTGGAGATGATGGTTTCGGGGATGAAGTGCGTACTTCTTTGCCTCCTCTCATACTGTCTCTTTTCACATTCGTTAATAATGGGGGGGGAAACTAGATTTCGAGGATCAACATGCCCAGAAATCCAGAATTATCGTTTCAAAATGCTTCAATTCATGCAGCTGTTCAACAACGTCCCCATTTCCGCAGTAAGCACCTCTGAGAGTGTACAGAATAGAAGAATGGAAATCGCAAAGATGTTCATTGGTAAGATTGGGGATGGGGTCAATATCCCTGCCCCTTTCTTCGTCGCTAATGGATTCAATCTTTTCCTTGGCGACCGGGTTCTTTTGAATCGGGAGTACGCACTTTCTCCTCTTCCTCCTTTTTTTCCCAAGCACAACCTAACATAGAATAGTATATCAATATACAACAATGCTCCCGTCGTGATTGGTGCGCGCACCATGATCGGTCCTCACGTTATCCTCTGCACAGATACTCATGACACCGATCCAGATATTCGTGCCACAGGCGGCTCTTTTGCTTTCCCAATTTTTATTGAGGAAGATGTGTGGATTGGTGCTGGGGCAACGATTATTGCTTCTACTCTTGGGGGCGTCACGATTGGGAAGGGAGCGATGATTGCTGCCGGAGCGTTGGTCCAGAGGAGTGTTGCCGCAAAGACTGTGGTTGGGGGGGTGCCGGCGAGGGTTCTTAAGACTTTGGTTATAGATTGAGGAGGGTAGGGGGACTACGTTAATAAGGTGTTGCTAGTTAGGTATAGCAGCACTGAAATATTCCGTTTTGAAATATGGTTGAATCTTTGGTTTCTGCGTTATTTTTGTCTGTTGAACAGCATGAAATTTCGGTTGTGTATTTATCTAGCAGAGGTACATATAATTGAACTTATGATCTTTGCGCTTTGGGCAGATTAGTTCCTTGTTCAACCAAGTACCTCGTCTTCGGTGTACTATACCGTATGTTGACAAATGTAAGAGGAACCCGACGAGAACCGAACCGAGAAATGCCAAGAAGATGAAGTAATCTTGAGTGTCTCGGTGGGTGAGAGCTGTGCTAGCATTGACGGGTTTTCTCTATCATAATTTGCCCAATTTCCAACATTTAGCATGCAGTTGACCACGAAGAGGGGAAGTGCACATCGTATGTATTCACACTAGGAATGATAATGCAATGGCCAATAGAGAAGCCCACGGTTAATATTGGAATGTTGGAAAGTTGGCAGAATGCACATACCTCTTTATGCATCTTGACAACCCCCAGCTGGAAAAATGCACAACCTTACTAAACACAACCACTCATCGTGAAATAGACTTACGGATCTCCTTTTAGTTGTTGCAACTTTGCTTGGACTTCTCGGACTATTTGTAAGTCTCAGGACAGATTTGTTATCTCAATCCCCGTGTGCTACAGGGTATTTCGCGTAGAGTGGATAAATGGAGTGTTCCAAGTAGCGTGAAGACATAGGAGCAAATGAATCCTTTAAGTTACCGTTGCCTTTTCCTTATAATGATCTGTGCCAGAGGATGATCAGTAAAATTTCCTCAAACAGCTTCTGGAGATGTACGTGAACCCTTAAATTGTAGAGACAAATTTGGTCAATGGTCCGGCGTGGGGTAGGCATCAAGCAACTGCATGTTCGTGTGCTTATCTGAATAGGCAGACAAGGTATGCAGCCAATATTCGTTGCATGAAGCCAAAAAAGGCACGAGAGTCATCAATTTTTCCGCGTTTGCCGCATTCCCTGTCATTTGTACTTCGGATATTTCTGCGTAGAAAATGCTACTTGAGAGTGATGCAAGTTCCATTTAAACCAATGGAAAAGGAGATGGATAGCTGACTTCTCCGCATAAAATGCGCTCAGGCGAATCATGGTCGCAGCAAGAACCATCCGGAGCCCCATGAAGATGACCCCCGAGGCGCTGCAACCGATTCTGCGTTGTGCAACATGCCGCTGTGGATCTTCCAGCCACCGTAGCACCCTCCTGACTCTCTCATTCTTGCCTTCGTCACTCTTTCTCATGCCCTTGCGGGGCACAGCAGAAGTCCTGGTGGTTGAACCAGGGTTGTAAAGCAAATGGTTTATCAGGAACCATTGATTCGTTGACACCAGCCGTGTCGCACCCCATCGCGCGCAGAATGACTCGATGTAGGGTAATATAGGCATCGCAATGAGCGCTAACTTCCAACCCTTCAGTCAAAGGATAGGCTGTAACGAAAGCACAGCCTTGTAAATCCAAACTTCTCGAGTGTAACCTCCGAGGGGCGATTCTTTGACAGAATTTTATGGTATGATAACCACGTATACTGCCGCTCTTGAACTTTCTGGGATGCATGACCCTGCACTTACAGGGTGGACGAGTTCATCGTATCAAAACTTGGCCGAAAAGCTTCGTGCTAAACCCTGCTAAGCTGGGGATAGGATAGCAATTTCCTCGCTCGGAGAAATCTTCGGACAAGGAGCTCAACAACCTGCGATGATGCGTTCAACTTGCATTGACCGCGCTTGAGCTTGCATTACCACGCCTGTAATGACCCGCAGGCGACCAGTACGAGGATCATCTTCCCCAACATTGTCTAGTAGAGGGTAGAGAGGCCATGAAGAGGATTCTTCCGGTTATCATTTTGTTTTTCTCGGACATGGAGAAGGCGGGGATATGTCGGGAGACAAATTGAGTTATGGAGAGAGAAATATAATTTTTTTTTTGATGAGGTTGAAAGGTACTGAAAGGAGATCCGGAGCAGGGATGGGTGTTATTCCCAATCGGGGCTAGAAGATGAAACCTTCCTCTTGTCACAATCTGCAAGTTTATGACGCTCGACAGCTGTTTGAAATGAATAGTGTCATCTTTCTTGTGTCGTACATCTGAAATCCCTGAATGGATGCAGTAGTACATTGTTGATATTCTGTGGCGGATGAAGAATGTGATGAGCTTTGGCGAGCAGCTAGGAGCTTGCGTCGCTAAAGCCCCTTTTGTGCCCCACCTATGTCCTGTGGGGCACCGGCAGTGGATTATAAATGGACTTCAATCCTTCTTAATTATTATTATTATTATTCCTTTTAACGTCCTGTGTAAGTCGAAGACTATAGTAGGACGGCAGGCGCCTAGGGTGCCTAGCTGATCTAGTGACTAGTTACAAAAGGAGGTATCCGAATATATTTTAGTAGATATTGAGGGTCGAGCCCTAAAATAAAGGAAAAACAAAAGAAATATAAAAGAAAGTTATTTTTTAGGCCTTTTC